>CM037852.1:210685649-210852794 GCA_021234595.1 Delia radicum | reverse complement strand
ATAAATGATCTTAAGCTTTTAAAATAAGAAGAATTAAAGAAAATATTATTATATATATATATAATATTAAATCTCAGTAATGGTTAAAAAAAAAAATAAAAATTTAAAAATTTGCAAAGTTAATTTGAGAACGCTGTAAAATTTAAAATATTTAGATAAAGCAACGTATCTGACAATATAAGTAATGTTCTTTTAAAGTTATTTGTCATTATCAGATACATTTCCTTATCTAAATATTTGAAATTTTACATCGTTCTAAAATTAACCATCCCAATGTCCCTGAGTGAGCACAGCCGGTTTAAAAAGGTAGCACAGTCTCTCGAGAAGTATAGGCCAAAAATAAGTTAAGTCGTCACACTCCCTGCAATCGTGTAAAACATCTCAAATTCGGTCCCAATCAGGGCATAAATGATTTTGCCAGTTTTTTTACCCTGTTTATTTTAAGTACTTTAAATAATGTTTTTATTTTTTATTTTCAGGATACACTTAATAATGATCGCTTAAATTTAGGACTTAATTCTCAGAGCCAATTTTCACAGCCTTATTGATAGATGACCAAAAAACAAGGTTGGTGATCTACTACTATACACGCAACTAAGCAAAGCAGTAGAAGCAACAACAGCAGAAACAACAACAAATTAAGCAACTGAAGAATAATCTACAAAAAGAACTAAAACAACAGAAAGAATCTTTTTTTACAGAAAAAAAAACGACAACTCAAAACAATGAACTTTTTGAAATAAAAGGATGACAACGTAAACCAGAAAGGTTAATAAAACACTTTTACAACATTAATAACTAGGACAACAACATAAAATACAAATCAAAGCACACACAAAGAGGGGCAACATATCATCACGACAACAGGTTGTGTTATGATATGTTGCAAACCCAAACAACAGCTGCTGTGTAGAAGCAGCAATAAAAATAAAAACGAGAAAAAGCGGAAACCGCATGAATTTTTAAGGGAAATTTTGTAATTTTAAAGCAAATTTCATTGCAAAGAAATCCCCTTAAAAGGAACAAGACGTTACATTCATGGAATGAATGTGTGCAAGCGTTACAAACCGAAAACGTTGGTCTCGTTGGAGTCTGAAATCACCGCTTTCAAAAACGTTTTATGAAAAAATTGTGCTTATTTTGTGTTAGGAAAACAAAACCAATTCATGGTCAAAACTAACGATAATACCCCCCTCTTATTCTATACCAAATATGAAAATTGTTTTATTTAACAATGACAATTATTAATGAACTATTGCAATTAGATCATTATCATAATTTTAAGAATAAGAGGATGTGAATCTAAAAATAAAACTTGAAACGAATACATTTTAATGGCTTAAGTTAGAGAATGAGAAACCAAGGTTAAGCTTAGCATAAAGCTCAATTTGAAAGAGCATTAAAAAAAATGTTGCTTAACCTTTTAACAGTTTTGCTGTTCAGTCATTTATGGATTTGCTCCTTTATACCATAAAAATACAGAGCTTACAAAGAATCAAATTATTAATTTTGAACACAAATTTAAATTTTGCAAATTAATCAAATTCTCACCCAAATCTAATATTTTTTTTTTTTTTTGTGCAAATCGAATGACTTGGAATATTTCTGAGTTTCTTAAATTTAAATGAATAATTCAAATCAGACTAATCGATCAATTGTTTGGGAATAAATTCAAACAGATTTATGCATAAAATTGTTACTGTTTAAAATTGTATGCATTCAATTTAAAAGTAAAATTAAAAATCCAAGTAGAACATATTTCATTTTTAATTCCATTCTTTAAAGCTCTTAACTGTATAACGAGATGTTACATTATAAACAGTTCTTGTCATTTTAAGTTTTGTATCGTTCACATTAATATATATTAAATTCATATAAATATTCATGTTTTTTTTTTAAAAAATTTGTTTCAAATTGTATAACAAAAAAAAATTTAAATTCTGTTTGATTTAAATACAAAAATCTCTTCGTTTTGAAAGAAAGTAATTCAAATCTTATTTGTTTGTTTAATTTCCATTACAAAAACTTGTTAAATATCCACACACACACACACACAAAGTGAGTGAGTCTCTTGGGAAGTCAACTCATCATATATTATTCTAAAGTTTTTGTGATGTATGCATGTTATATTTTTTTTTATATATTTTTTTTACTTATAGAGTATTAGCATCTCTGGAAAATGTTTAATATATTCGATCGACAACGATTTAATTACTTTTATTATTTTTTACGAATAATTTTTGTTTGCTTTTGTTAAAACTATATGAAAAATAAATGATATAAAAATATATTTCGTTTAGATGTCATCAAACTATTATTGTATTAAAACAAACTTGATAATAAAGAATAAACATTATTGCTATCAAAAGTGTGCTACAATTTTTTTTATTTACTACAAATGCCATCTTTGACGACTTATGGTATGGGATATACAGTGGTGTGAATTGAAATAGGGACACTAGCATGTAGGGTTGCCATATTTGAAAAGAGAAAAAAAAGTACATTGATGAAAAAAAAACAGTACTTTTCAAAAAAAAACAGTACATTTTTGTATTTATTGTTAACATAACTTTTACTTCAATACATCACATATTTACTTAAAATAAGTTAATACACCGAACCAAATAGCGTAGGTAAAATCAACAAAAAAATTTTTGTAGATCTTTAACGAAATTATGTCAATTTTTTTTAAGATTTAACAAATTTTATTCAAATCAACAAAATTTGGGCAGTGTCATGAAAAAAAATTGTGTTTACAAACATCCATTGCTTGAAAAGTAAACAAACCAAAGAAACGAAGTGGAAATAATACAGGGAGATTCAAAAAATTTATATAAAAAACTATTGTACACACAAAAAAAAAACATGGTAAAAAAATATATATTCTTTGTACACGCAAAAAAAACTTGTTTATATAAAAATATGTAAAATATACAAAAAAACAGTACAAAAACAGTACAAATCTAAAAAAACAGTACTTTTGCGTACTGTTTTAGGTGTTGTGAATAAAACAGTACATTTTTCAAAAAACAGTACATGTACTGTTTAAAACAGTACGAATGGCAACCCTACTAGCATGCAACAAATTTAATGTTAAAATTAACACATAAATCTTAGGGAAGAATTATCAGTAATATTTTGTATATTATTGTACAACAACATCAACTATTCATTTTACGTTATAGTTTAAACTTGGTTGTTGTAAAGGGTGATTTTTTTTAGCAACTTTCTGTTTGGCAATACTGTTTTTGGCAGCTCAGCTGTTTTCGTGTAACATGTTACTGTTAAACATGTTCAGTTTGGTCTATAATTTAACCATGAATCGACTTACAAACGAACAACGCTTGCAGATTATTGAATTTTATTCTCAAAATTCATGCTCGTTTATGAAAGTGCATCGTGCACTTCTTCCAATTTATTATCAGTTTGGGCGACCTTCTGAGGAATTTTGTCACTAAATTTCTCACCAAAATTTACATTATTGGACATTAAACCACCAACACGCATACGTAGAGTGCGGACAGAGGAAAATATCGCAGGCAGCTGTATCAGCCAGTGTTATTGATGACCGTGAATTATCAATTCGGCGACGTTCGCAGCAATTGGGTCTCTGATATTCCACTACGTGGAAAATTTTGTGGAAGGATTTGGGTGTAAAACCTTTTAAAATACAGTTGGTGCAACAATTGAAGCCACACGACCTACCACAACGGCTAACTTTTGGTGAATGGGCGCTGGCAAAGTTGGATGAAGATCCGCTTTTTATCGGAAAATTGTGTTCAGCGACGAAGAGAAATGAGGTTAAATGAAAACGTGAACAAACAAAATTGCCGTATTTGGTGTGAAGAGCAGCCAGAATCATTGCAAGAACTGGCAATGCATCCCGAAAAATGCAATGTTTGGTATGGATTATGGGCCGGTGGCATCATTGGACCGTACTTTTTAAAAGACGGCGATGGTAGGAACGTTACTGTGAATGGCGAGCGCTACCGTGCGATGATTACACATTTTTTGTGCCCAAAATGGAAGAGCTGGACTTGGGTACCATGTGGTTTCAACAAGACGGTGCCACATGCCACACAGCACGCGACACAATGGCCTAATTGAGAGGCGAGTTCCGTGAACATTTTATTTCACGTTTGGGGCCGGTTAACTGACCGCCTATATCGTGCGATTTAACGCCTTTCGACTATTTTTTGTGGGACTATGTTAAGGCTCATGTCTATAGGGACAACCCCGCAACGGTTGACGCACTGGAAGCCAATGTTGAAGAATTTATTCGTAAGATTCCGGCCGATATGTTGGAGAGAGTATGCCAAAATTGGACACAGCGTATGAACCATTTGAGGTGTAGCCGCGGTCAACATTTACATGAAATCATCTTTAAACATTGAATTATATAGATCGTTCTATCGACTCAAATA
Organism: Delia radicum; assembly: GCA_021234595.1. Taxonomy (NCBI): domain Eukaryota; kingdom Metazoa; phylum Arthropoda; class Insecta; order Diptera; family Anthomyiidae; genus Delia; species Delia radicum. The sequence continues at coordinate 210,848,370 of CM037852.1, read as the reverse complement.
AAGATTTTATACATTTCTCTAAATTTTATGTGTTTTTTTTTTTAATCAAATCCGAACGCTCTTAAAAAATCGCAATTTATAACTAAAATTCCTCAATAAAACGCAAGATTTACTGTTACTGAAAACACTGTTTTTTAAATAACAAGAACACTTGAAAATCTTTGGGCAAAGTTTCTACACCAGCGAACGTGGGTTCAAAAACCTTTCATTTAATACCAAATTTGTCTATAGTTACTTTTAATAGAACGAAATAAACAGGAAAAACATAAATTTTGATATCTTTGATATTTTAAATTTTGAATCACGCTCCTAGACGAGGACAAGAAATTCTCATTGAGTTTGTGATTTAACATAACAAATATCTCTAGAAATTCTAATAACAAACTCCCCTGAAGATTTCCTTGGGCAGGAATGAAATCCGGATAGGGACAAACCTACAGCAGATTGTTTTTACAATTTGTTAAATAAGTTTTGGGACTTTATTTTTTTTTTTTTTTTAGCACATTTAATTACTATAAATAAAATTTGGTAATTTTTGACCCCACTTATATAAAAACAAAAAACTGTAAAAAATATATTTTGAGCCAGAGTAAAAACTATATATATTCTATATAAATAGAAAATTTTTGGTCTTCAAAGTTTAGTGACGTCATGATGCAAAAATGAGCAAAATTGATAATTAATAGGTTTTTTGTTAAAGCTCTGCTCTAGCTTTTCTAAAACTTCGGCTTCTGATGAGATCTAGTTAGATCGAAATACTAGTATCAACCTAGCTAATTTGTTTGATTTTCTTTATTTTTGTTAATATACGGAGGTTGGAAGCTTATTATAAATTAAAAATGTTTTTAATTTAATTTTATTTCAAAAATAACGAAAACCGAATGGATTTTTTATATATCGCACTTGATCAACAAGAGGGTATTTACACAAAATTTTAAAATTTTCAGTAGAGTCAAAAAACTGTTTATTGTCACATTTTAGCAGAATTTAAAAATTCAAACACAGCATAATAAGCAAATTCAATTTGAAAATATATGTACATTGATTTTGTTTTAAATTTTACCACTCATTGCAAAAAAAATCAATTTTTTGAGTTAATACCATTTTTTTGAAATTTTATCGATTTAAATTTATAGAATAAAACAAATTTTATCAACAAAACAGTATCAACTCAAAATACAACCAAATATAAATAAAACAGTTTGATTATTTTTAACGTAAATAAAGGCTCAAATCAAAATAATACCTTTTTTATGAAAATATACGATTCATTTCTATTTGAACTTTTGTATTAACTCGAAATAATACCTTTTTGTTGAAATAAAGGTAATGACTACATTATCATGAAAATGGTCTCAAAAGTGGTTTTCGAGATGAAAGAGTAATTGGAATACGTTGAAATTTTTACAATTGATACATATTGATGTTGTTAGTTGATTTCTTGAAAAAAGTGATATTTTAAAAATTTTGAGTTAATACCCTCTTGTTGATCAAGTGCGATATATTAGGCAGGAAAATTTAAAAATTTTCATAATTTAAATTATTTAGCTTCAAAATCACCGATAAAAGAGTGATTTTCACGTTTTTGGTTCTTGCTAAATCAATGTTTTTCTTGAATGCAAGTTTTGTGTAGGCCTAAATATTGGGAAACAACTTTAAAATCTACATTTCGCTATGGAATTTTGCAGATATTCAAATAGGTCGGCGATTTTAAAGTTCTATTAAGCGTTATGATTCTATTCTGTATATTTACAAAAAATAAAGCAAATCAAAGCTATTTATAAATTAAAAATAACATACAAATAATCTCGATGTATATAAAAACAAAAAACTAAATTTTTTAATTTTTAAATTTGGATTTTAAATCTATCCTTAACCCTTCGTTGCATGCCATTGCATATATGCAATGTTGACTTCGCGGGTATCTGACAACTGCGCTTTTAAACAAATACCGTTATTTTTTCTTTCGTTGATCTCTTTTATGTCAAAACATTCTATTTTTGTTGCAATTTTGCGTTTTTTGTTAAACATTTGTTAATATTAGTTGCTGAAACAAGAAGTATTTAAAGTAAGTGAAAAAAAGTGTTGATTTCTTTAATTATTCTGAAATCCTGTGAAAGTTAACTGAAATGTAAGTATTATTTGAGTATTTTACTACATTTTCTTTGCAAATAACTACAAATTTTTAATTGCAAAGTATTTACTTGAGCGCTGTAATGTATCATTGCATATGTGCAAATTCATGCGTTTGCGCTTATGTGAACTTGTATTGCTTATATGTTGTTATATAGCATATATGCAATTCCATGCATGTAATCATAATTTTGTTTTGTTCACACTAGCAAATTGTGGTATTTTCTCGCTGGGTACAGTCCGAACTTAAAACTTCCAGACGACAAAATTATGATGGAAAAACCACGCGGAGAATCCTGCGAATATGTTGCAACTGTTGATAATTTTGTTATACTAGGGCGGATCAATAAGTCCGTGACTTTTTGAATATAAAACAGTTTTTTTTTTGCAAAAAAAAAATTATTTTTCAACATAATCTTCTTTTAGCTCAATACACTTAGTCCAATGTTTCTCCAAATTATGTATCGCTTCCAAAAAAAAAAAAAGATTTTTCGAGGCATTTGGTAGATCAAATCACCAGTGCATTATCTAGATTAAAAATAACTTTTTTCTTGGTTATATGAGGTCGTTTTTTTTTGTAAATCCACCTTAAATCGGTCCAATAAGTCGGCATAATATTCGCCGTTTATTGTTACCGTCACCATATTGGCCACGATTACGTTTATGGTCAATTGAGAGCAAACGTGGCACCCATCTTGCAGACAGCTTTCTTAAACCCAACTGATCATTTTAAATCGAAACCACACTGCCCTATGAAATGCCTATGGCATCAACAATCACACACACTTTTACTCTTTGATCGGCCAACACCACATCGTGGATTTTTTTGACATTTTCGGGTGTATTGACCTCAATTGGCCGACCAGAACGTTCTGCGTCATTTGTACTAAGCGTTGAAAGGTCATAGTACGCCCTAAGAAATGGTCGATACAGCTTTGGTCAATGCTTGGCTTTTATACAAACGCGCAAAAGGCAACATTTTTAACGAAACGTTGGCGGATTTTCGTTTGTAAGTAGGTGAAACGCTTTGCAAAATGGGAAAAACATCAATAGCTCGGGGAATGCCTTCAGAAGTATCAAAAAATCTTCGAACATTCATATTTTTACAATTCTTAATTTTAGAGAAAGCATCCAAGAAGTTTGCCAATTCCCCAAAACGAAGTTCGACTAGATCACATGGATCATTGGCCAAAATGGATATATAACGGAATTACATGCTAATTGCCGGGCTGTAATGGATAAATTTTTATTAAATGCGAAAAGTGAGACACAGCCTTATGCTTTAAGAAATTATTTCAAAAAATTTCATTCAGAATAGTTTTTGAAATACAAAATAATGTCAACCTTTCTTGTAGCTATATCTAATTAAAAATAAAAACATGAATTAAATCAAATTTTTTTCTTAAAATTTTAATTAATATTTCTATATAACATAAAATGTTTTTACTTTTTGAGCATTGAAATCGATAAATCGTGAAAGTATGAAAAAAAGCAAATATATACATTTCCATGGATTTGCTGCATGATATTGCATATATGCAATGTTACATAACTCTTAAAATAGATATAGGAAGTCCACCAAATTTAATTTCTGCAATCATAACTTAACACGCAACAAGAATAAAACTTCAAAAAATGTTTTTCTGTAAGGAAATTAAATCATGCAACGAAGGGTTAAATTGTTATTATATTGGACTAGGCATATTTTCAGGCAAAATTAAAATTTTTACAAAATCTTAACCCTTTCAGGAGTGACAGTACAATAATCACCCTTATTCTAGTTGTCGACGTCGACACAAAACGACGTCGTCTTGTGTCATCTTTTTAAAATTGGTATTCCAGTTGTCGTTATCGACTTGTATCGATTACTGTTGACTAATATTTGGTATTCTCTAAGAAAACTTAACGACGTTATTGTGTTGAGACGACTCTGATTCTGTCGTCGTCATTTTTGCTAACGACATTTTGAAGTGAAGTGTAAAAAAAATAAGAAATAGAAAAAAAAATGGAAAAAATTAAAATAACGAACGTAAAACAGTTTGAAAAACTTGTGACTTGTCCAAGAAGACTTGGAGATGGGTGGTAGAAGGTAAGGAAATCATAAACGTATATAGGCATTATAAAAATATATATATAACTTCAAATTTATTTACAGGTTTGGAGAGACTTTAAATTTAAAGTGAAAAAGAAAATCGTAGCCAACAAAGTTGAGTGTAATGCTACTGGTGGCGGAAGATTTGAGCAGTTTACACTTTTTTAGGTTACCCAAGTTTTTTCATTTGTAACTTATCTAAGAAAATATTATTTTTTAACTTAGATATTGTGTAACTAACCCAAAAATTTTTGAAGTTGTATTTTACCGAAGTACTTTGCACTTTTTCCGTGCGCTTAACCCATTTCCTGGCACTGATGGATCCGGTAGGAATTTTTGTTCACTTATACAGTGCTCCCTAGCGAAAACACATCCAGTTTTAGTTCAAACTTTTACTTTCAAAACACCCAGAATGTATTAAAAATTTTTCAAAACTAAAATTTGTATGTGTTTTCTATATGAAAATATACGTAAAATATTTTTAAAGAAAAAAATTCGCACAGAATCGATCAGTGGCAGGAAATGGTTTAAATAACAATAAAATTTTTACCAAAAGCCATGAATTCCGTTCACCACCAGTATATCGTTCTTGCAAAACTCGTTTTGCTTGGCTAACGTTCCAGATTAATGAATCATGAGCAGAACCTGCATATCGGGCATCCAAAAACCGTATCCGCATTTTATGATCACAAATCTACATGAAAGTCAAATATATATGATTATAAAATCAATTAAATATTTAACATACTTACGATCATAGCGTTTAAACTAAAAACCCCTTTACGGTTGAAGTATAGATGCTGGTTTTCTTTAATTGGTGCTAAAATTTTGATATGGGTTCCATCCACACACCCAATAATACCAGGAAAATATTTCGGACTTCTGTCGGAGTAGTCTTCTTTGCAATATTAGATTTTGTTTACGAGTATTTTCTTCTTCACTCGAATCAGAATCAGAAATAAAAAACATTTTCTCATAAAAATAACAAGTAAAATAAATCAGCTGACTCAAATATTAGAGATGTGCTTTTGTTTTTTTTCAAATTACCGATAAACAGTCGACGTCGTTACAAAACTCTTAGAGAATACCAAATTGGTGTCAAATTGATGTCGACGTCGAAAGAAAGTGATGTTGACTCAAAAACGACGACGGCATCGACGTCGACAACTAGAATAAGGGTGAATGTTTTAACTTTAGATTTATATTTCTCCGCTAGAAATAGTAGCAAAGCTCCAAAAACAGCGTGAAACTTATTTTTAACATTAGGCACAGGTTTAAGTTCGGGCGTCAAAAGCTTAAATAATTAAAAAAACAAACGACTATGCCAAAAAAATTGTGTGGAAAATTGGAAAAGGAATAGAAGTTTTAGGACTTACCATTTTTAATTCATATTCTGAATAGAAAGAGAAATTTAAAATTTCTATTAGCCTTAAAAAAAAATTATAAATTCTTAGCTTATGTCAAAAATTTTTTGTTTTAGACTTGTATGAACAGATTTTAAAAATGCTAACTTTAATTTTGTTTAAAAATCAAGACAAAATATATACGTTTTACATTTTTTATTTTTGCAGGGTGATTTTTTCCACATTAAAAAAAATACGTGTCCCGGGAAACTAAAAAGATTAGAAAATACAAAACCCTACTTTCAAATAAACTTTGCAGATATAGAAATGTCAACACCTATTGAAACTGACTTTAGTTGCCTCTTTTTTCTCAAGGTTTTTAATATTGAGAGAAACGATAGACAGGTATGCAAAAAAATGGACAAAATGAAACAAATATCAAAATTTAAAAAAAACAGCAAAATTTAAAAAAAAAACTCGCAAAATTTAAAAAAAAATCCAAAATTTTAAGTCATCAAAATTGAAAAAGTTCAGCAAAATAAAAAAAAAACCAAAATTTAAAAAACTATTGAAATTTTCTAATTATTTGAGTTAAGGTTTGTTTTTTATATAAAAGTTTTTTATTTTCAATATTTCGCTACTCCTTTGTGTAGCATCTTCAGGAAAATAAATAAATTAATAAATTTTCAAAAAATTTTAAAGTTTGAAAAAAAAAATTTTGAAAGCTTGAAAACATATTTAAAATATTTGACAAATATTTCTAAAACAAAAAATATAAATAATTAACACTTAAAAAAATCCTATTCATGTAATATTTCCCTGCAGGAAGCTTGGGGTCAAGTGTCTCTAAGTCTCCACTTTTGTCTACTATTTTGTTGACATTGTCAACTAAGTGTCTACACTTTTTACTTTATTAACTCACTAGTAAATTTTTGGTTCCAATGTCTACATATGGTCCCATTAGAACTAATTAGTCACTAGTGAATCTATGGTTCGTATGTATACATGTGGTCCCATAGGAACTAACGAGTCACTAGTGAATCTTTGGTCCAATGTATGCATATGGTCCCATAAGAACTACCTAGTCACTAGTGAATCTATATTTCTAATGTCTAAATATGGTGCCATAAGAACTACCTACTCACTAGTGAATCTTTGGTTCCAATGAACTACCTATGAACGAACAGAGAATTTACAAGTCTATGGTTTATATACCGGGATTATCATAATATAATAGGACAAAGGATAGGATACAGAAATTAGACATGGCAAATATAGTGTATAAAATACAATGTAGTGGAAATAATGTAGAGAATTGTGATAAAGTATATATTGGTACAACAAAAAATAAACTGAGAACTAGATTAGCTGGACATAAATCAGATCAGAAATATAGGAATATTAATTCACAAAAAACAGCATTATCTTCTCATTGTTCAAGATATAATCACTATCCAGACTTTGAAAATGTTTCAATTTTAAATACAGAACATAATTACAAACGTCGTTATTTATTAGAAATGTTACAGATAATTAATACACCACTAACAAATAGAATTAATTTTAAGATAGATATTGAAAATTTAGCTCAGAATTATAAATATTTATTACAAAAGAAATAACACATACTACATTAATTTATAACAAATATTACATCAATTGATTTTTTTAAGTGTTAATTATTTATATTTTTTGTTTTAGAAATATTTGTAAAATATTTTAAATATGTTTTCAAACTTTCAAAAATTTTTTCACTTTAAAATTTTTTGAAAATTTATTAATTTATTTATTTTCCTGAAGATGCTACACAAAGGAGTAGCGAAATATTGAAAATAAATAACTTTTATATAAATACAAACAACTCAAATAATTAGAAAATTTAAAAATAAGAAATAAGGTTAATGAAACGAAAATAATAAATTAAAAACTATTGAATTTAAAAAAAAGTGAAAAAAAATTTCAGAAAAAAATCGCCAAAGTGGAAAAATAAATCGCTAATGTTTGAATTATTCTACAAAATTATAAAAAATTAACTAAATGCATAAAACGCCAATGTTAAAAAAATCACTACAATTAAAAAAAACTAAAATAATAAACGTTTATCGCCCATGTCCCTACTTTAGAACGTTTTGCAATTAGAACGAATTTATGAAATCACACGATATTGAAATTTTGTGTTCTCAAATCCTAAAAGCTTTCGAAAACTCGATTTTTTTTTTTAATTATTATCGAAGTGCCAAAAACATGGTTTTATGGAAAATAAAAAACATATGGAAAGTAAAATGCTTTTAAAAAATGCTTCTAACATTGTTGTCAATTTGATTGAGTGTTTTCTAGAAAATCAAAACAAAAAAATGTTTTTTTAAAACAGTTTTTTAGAGTATAAACAATACAGTTAAAAATGCAATAAAATCAAAAATAAGTAAAAAAAAGTTCTAAACTTTTAATATTTAGCACCATTTTTGATCCTAAATTGTAATTTATTAATAAAAAAGGGCATTCGTTTTACTTTCGACCAGGCTTTTTTACACGAATTAAAACGAATAAAAAATAGGGAAAAACGTTCTGATTTAATCGCAAGAACTCCGAAAAATTCTAAAATTTTCACTTTCGATCTGATTTAAAAGCCGTAACAGGGGTGTATATCTCGAAAACTCTTTTCATTGTTGCCATGTTTTTAAATTTTGGTGGTTTTGAAAATTTGGACGATTTTTTAAATTTCGGTGATTTTTTTTTTTATATTGCCGGTTTTGAAAATTTGGATGATTTTTTTTTTTAATTTTGCCGGTTATTTTAGTTTTAGAGATATTTTTTAATTTCGTAATTTTTTTTTTAATTTATGGTGGTATTTTTAAATTTTAGATATTTTTTGTTTTTAGGTATTTTTTTTTGTAAAATTCATATTAATTAAAAATTAATTGCGACTGTCTATATGACGTTAAAATAACACTGTACTAAAATACATTACAAAATTTGCGTGTGTGGCGATGTCTCAACATAAATGCATAGTTGTCTACACTGAACGTAAAAACCATGCGTCAATCTGGTAACGTTGTGAAACAGAGACGGAGGAGATAAGAAAAATAAACAAAAATCTAAAAATAGAATACTTGTGTTTGTTAGTGTTGGTCACTTCTGAGTATAATATACAATAACAGAAAAAGCTAACAGGAAAGAAAACTGCAATTTAGCTGCATTACATTCGAGGCCATACTTGGGTGTGATCGTTAAACGGTCACGACTTAGTATTGTTACGTTGGTAATGTAAGAAGAAATGCAGGTTTGATTCTTACATCCGCAGGTTGTTGAAAAAATTTATCCTATAGAGACAATCTGACAATTAGACACAAATAATATTACAATTTAAATGGAAAATCACTGCTGAATTTAAATGGAAAATTACTGATAAAAAACGAGGCAGAAACTAGTCTAGTCAGATTTAAAAATTAATAGTGTTTATAATTTTTAGAGAAAAACTTTATTCTTCTTTTTAACCTCAACCTTTCCAACTTTTTTTTCATTTTGACAATTTTGGTATTTAAAATTTTGGAGATTTTTTTTTTATTAATTCGTTTAATTTGGGCGAATTAGAAAAAAAATAAGTGCACTTAAGCGGGCAAACGTAAACAAAAATATGTCTCACTCTGTAATTAAAAAAAAAAAAAAAAACGAAACGCGTATTTACATACAAGTGTGGTAGGGAAATTTCCCGACGGTTTCAAAATTGAAACTTTTTTCAGATCAAATAAACGTGTCCCATATTACAGCCATTATAGTAAATTTTGAACTATTTAGGCTCAAACGAAAGGAAATTACAAAACAAAGTTTAGAATAAAGTATTACAGCTATTTTAGTAAATTTTCGACCCTTTAGGGGGAACGAAAAATGGTGTTCAAAAGGAAAACAACAAAAATGGTATAAAATAAAGTGAAAATATCATAGATGGGGCATCACTTACAACATATGGGAAAAAACAGTGGACATTAGAGTGAGGTAAGTTTCTAAAAATAGAACTGTTGTGCTGTTGGAGTTGTACTTCTGACTCTTATGTATGCAAGAACAAAAAAAAACACCGTGTATTGAATAAAACTAGTTTTAATCACAACAAAACTCGACCTGACGATAGATCAGTGCGCTAAAGAGCTCTGTCTAACGTGTAATGCGAGTGCATGTGGCATTAGAAATCAGTTTATCTATACCACGGTCAGTGATTGCACAGAAAATTTCATATTGACGCAATCGAACATAAAAAAACATAACAAATATTATTAAAAAAAAAGGGGTAACTGACGAAGGTTCAATACCACAAACTGCGCAGTCTGATTCAGAAAAATTGAAAATTTACAATGTAGTTATGATTTTTAGAAAATACACTCATTCTTCTCTACCACGCCTTTCTCAATTAAAATTAAATAAAAATTGCATATTAATTATAGTATTAATTGCAATTGTCTGAAAAAGACGTTAAAATTAAAACTCAAAGTGTGTTTAGTTGGTATCGTTGGCATTACCCAGGGATTACCGCGGGGAGATGCCAACGGGAGGTTTATTTACGTGAGTTCCCTTGCCTCTCACAAAAATCGGTTTGGCTGTTTTAACCTAAGCTCCCTTTTTATTTGTTGTTTACGCATTTTTTGGCCCACTCTAAAGGATCTAAAATTTACTTAAATGGATCTAGTTCTTTATTTTATAATAATTTTTGGAACTTTCCTTCATTTCACCGAAAAATGTCTAAAAAAGTTTAGACATTTTTCGTGATTTTATTAAAATGGCTCTTTTCGGGAAACGTTTATTGGATCTGAAACAAAATTTAATTTTAGAAACCGTAAAGAAATTTGCTTTCGTTTGAGTTTTTTGGATCCAGCGGGCCTATGGAGCACCGGCGCTACAAATTTTAAATTCGGTTTTTTTTTTTAAATTTGTTTTTTATAACTTCCATGTGCCCGCTGAAGTGCACTTTTGCCAACCCGTATCCAACGCTCTCTTCTAAAAACCTGAACCGGTTTTAAGAGAGTTTCTAAAAAAATGTGTTAACAGTGTAACTTTTTTTTATTAATTTTCATGCTTTGAAGCAATTTTAATTAAATGTTAAAGTTAATTTTTGTTGTTTAATGTATTCTCTGCATAAGTTTTGTATAATTTACACATTTTGTTTAGGTATATATACTAAAAAATATGCATTAAAATAACCTTTCAAGAACTGTTTCTCTTAAAACCTGTTGGCATATAAAATTCGCCAGAGGTTGAGTATCGTGGTTCTTCCTGTCTTTCTGTTCTTTGCTTTAGCCCAAACAATCTACTTTTATTCGACTTACCAAATGGATTTATTTAAATCACCTCGAGTAATATGCTAAAATCAGATGTGGTCAATTGAATTATGTTTTTTATGACCAAGAACACTCAAAAAACCGAGCTTAAAAGCATTACATTTTTACGTTTTCAAATTTTTTTGTACTTTTAGCTTTTTTTCTGACACTTAAATTTTTATAACAGAAACAGCTGATTAATGTTGCCACTATTTTCGGAAAAATAAAATCGCTACTATTTATTGTAGGTATTGTGTAATTGGTAATTGGTATTGTTTCGTTCTTTTACATTTATTGAACTAGTTAGTTATTTTAGTTCATATGATTATTCACCGGTATTAACATTACCCTCGAAATTCAGATTAAACTAGATTTCGATCATAACCAGCAAAAATATACTTGGGCCCTGATCCGCTAAAAAGATAAAGATCAAAAGACATAATTTTAAAGATAGTGTTGCTTCAATCATTATGAGGATATTTTTTTTCTGACAGTAGTAGAAAAAGCATTTATTTTCACATTAACTGGTCATAGGCATGAATATGTTTATTATAAATGACTATTTTGTAGTTATTAATTGTATAAAGGATCAATGCTTGGATGTTCTTTCTTTATATGTACAATAAATTAATTTTTTGAATGTTCGAAGAGTGATGAAAAATAGATTCTTGTGAATGCTTAATGTATTTAATAACCGATTTAATACATGCTTTTAAACTACTTTTTAGAGGTGTGTGGTATTAAAAAAAACATTTTTAAATAAATCTAAAAAAAAAAAATCAGAATAAATTTCATTTCGCACAACAAAATAAAAAGAAAGCTAAGTACTGTATAGAAAACAGTGAAAAATCATTGAATGGCGCCAGCAAGACCTCTTACAAAATTTTGAATATTTTGCATTAAACTGACCATCTTACAGCCGGCAGGTTGTTGAAAATTTTATCATATAGAGACAATCTGACAATTAAAAGACACAAATAATAATTTAAATGGAAACTCACTGATAACGAATGTCCATAAAAAAGGCAGAAACTAGTCTAGTCTGATTTTAAAAATTAATAGTATTTATAAATTTTTTTAGTTTTGGTTATTTTTTAAAGTTAGTTTGTTTACAAAAAATTTTTGTTGTACAATCGAAATCCAATCAGCTGTGAAACAAACTGAAATCTACTGAAAATGTTTATGATCTAAATTCGCTATTAGGCACAAAATTCGTATTGATACATGATTTTAAGAGTAATACCGATATTTTCAAAATAAATATAAAATAAAAGAAAACATAAAAAGAAAAATATTCTTCTTAACCTCAACATTTCTAAAGAAAAAAATTTAATTCACACAAATTTTGTAGTTAAAGAAATCAATTGCAAATATTATATGCAAAAGTAAAATAAATACATTTGAATTCATATCTACCTTAAAAATTACTACTGGAGGAAAGTTTTAACTAACCGTGAGTAATTTTTAGAGATTGCAACTCCATCTTAAGTGTTCCCTGCATTAGTTCATTAAATAAGAGAAACATAATGCCCTGTTGCAAACGGAATTGCATATACATATCGAGTAGGGTGTCCCGATAAAACTTTTTTTAAGGAGTACCGCTCAAACGGCCAGTATTAATGAGCTGATTATGGGAAAATTAAGTAACCATTTTTTGAATAGGTTCTTTAGTTCACTACCAGTGTTTAAAGTTGTCGGTGTTAATGTGTAACGGTAAAGGAAGTTCAACTATTTGCAAGAAATTGGTGTCAAAACTTACGCAATGACGAGGACGTAACAAAAGATGTGTTTACATTTTTTTAAAAACAATTTTTATGCACTAATGCCACTTTTATGATGAAACAAAAACATGTATTGAAAATATTGGTTTTTCAAGATCATTATTTTTATAGTTTTAAAGTCAAATGTGCTCTAGTATTGTTCCGTAGAACAATACTAGTGCAAACTGTCAAAATTGACACGCCGGCCAAAGTGAAAATTTTAAGACCATTTAAGCAAAAAACATAAAAATTAACATCTTAAGAACGCAATGACCGACTAAATTCACTTTATCAAAATTTTTTAAATGTGTTCTTTTTCACAAGCTTGTCCACCACTTTTTTCCAAAAATTCAAAACTTTTTTTCAAAAAAAAATTTGCTTTTGTCCTACGTTTCAATAGAAAGAAAAAACTAATTTCTGTGTGATTTTCTAATAAGTATAAATAAATCTGCTAACTAAATGAGAATTTCATGACGGTTTAAATTCAATGTTATAAAATTCATGCTATACAAAACAATTGGTATGGCAACATAGCATTTGGTATTTTTTCTGTGTATGGGGTAAATATAAAGAAAAATGTATTTATATGGGATACTTTAAACATTATTTGTTTGTTTCTTTTTATGCATTAAAACATAAAAAAATATCAAAAATTTAAGAAATAAAACATTTTATTTTAAAGAACTTAAAAAAAATCAATAAAGTTGCACTGAACGAGTTAATGAAACCTTAATGTTTAGCTAAAAGGAAAACAAACACAAATAGTTTTAATTGATTGTATCGTATGAAAAATAAGATCAAATCACTTCATTTTGTTGCGATTTAGTTTTAAACTAAAGTTATTTTGGAAGCTATTTAAAATAAATTTTTGGAAGTGGACAACAAGCAGAATATAATGCTTCTTTTATATGCGCTAAAAAATGTATTCTTGCGAAAGCATTCGTTTTTTTTGTTTTTGCTGTTTAGTTTAAACTGGATTTCGAAATCTTACTAGTTCGTATATTGTTTAATACACTGCCATATGATCGAAATCTAGTTTAATCTGAATTTCGAATATATCATCGAAATCCCGTTTAAACGAGATTTCACACGGTAGTGTATAAAGTAAACCACGAACACTAGATTTCGAAATCTAATTTAATAGCGAAATTACATTGATATATTGTTCAGTAGATTTCAATTTGAAATTAAAGCCAATTCGATATCGTTTATATTTGCTATGTTCGACGTACGTTAGTTACCGCGGGTACCCAATTTTACCATAAACCGTTTTTATTGCCAAATTGTTGTTGTTTCGGGTAAATTGGGTTCCCACGGAAACCCGCGGTAACGACGTCGATCGAACAGACCTATTATAAAATTTCACAGCTGATTGGATTTAATTTGCACAATTTATCGGCAAAACTAACCTTAAAAAATAACCAAAAATTATTTTTTTTTTCAAAAAAAAAAAAAAAAAAAATACATTTTATTCAATGACGGAGCACAAAATTTAATACATTATTATTAGTGTCCGACCGAACAGTTCGGCCAGAAAATGCATTTGGTCTGTATTCGGTATTTTAAAGCATTATGGACAAATTTGGCTAATGGAAAAATGTTTATTGGGCTGATTAGATGCTATTTTGAGTGTCAAATTTGAAGAAAAGTCTGTAGTTAAGCAATGAATTCACTGTTCGGCCTCAGAAAGTTCGGCCAAATTGAAAATAGTTCGGCGGCCGAACTTTTAACTTTATAGCTAAACTTCGGCTTTTCTCTTAACTTTTATACACAAAATCGAATTAAATCGGCTCAACAAACATGTTTCCAATACCAAAATTTGTCATCATTAGCTCTAGATATCAAAAAACCGACAAAATATAGGTTTTTGGCCGAACTGTTCGGTAGGACACTTTGCAAATATACGGAGATTGAAAGCTCGTTAAAAATAACATTAAAATAATCTGGATGTATATAAATTTGTTACTTTTTTTTTTAATTTTTCTATGTTCTATTATTTTTTGTTTTTTAATTATTTTTTATATCATAAACAGCTGATTTAAAAAAAAAACTCATTTTCTGCAAATAGCGGAAAAGCACAGTGCTGTAGTTTGTGTTCCTGCAGAAAAAGTAATAAGATTTCGTTAGGATTTTGCCGAAATCTGTACGAAATTGAGATTTCATTTTGTATGGGAAATCTGTTTGAAATCCCAATTTTTTTTTTTATTAGATTTCCGTCGAAATCTATCGAAAACAATTTTAAGTGAATTTTGAAATTTTAAGAAAATTTTGCTCCAAATCCACTTAAAAGAAGATTTCGGAAAACCAATAAAAGTTTTGAATTTCAAACAAATTTCTTGTTCTTTTCTAATGTAAACGATCTAGATTTTCAATTGGATTTCAAATTGAAATCTACTTAACTTTTTCACATTGTAAATTCGCTATTAATGGAAATTAAATTTTTAATTAATTTTATATGCAAATTTGTGTGAAACTTTAAAATTTTTTACGGTTTTAAGTCGTAATCTATTTAATCAACTTTAACTGATTTTGGAGCGTATAATTGATATTAGCTTAATTCGAAATCTGGTAAGCGGATTTTAATGAAATTCGACAAAATTAATACGTTCTATATGAGTAGAAAAATATAGTAAAGTTAAGGGTTGCTTCTAGCCTGCATAAAGTTAATTTGTATATAAAAAATAGTACTTACCAGAGAAGTTTCTATTCCTGTTCCACATTTATTTAATTAAAAAAGTTTTGTTTTTTTAGTTTTTCAGTGGAATGCTTTATTTTTCCATGATTTTTTTTTATAATGGTCTCTTAAATGAAAATAATATTGTGTTATAAGGTTTGAGCATTTTCCAGATTTTGACCAAAAAGCAAATAGGAAAGAAAGATATTTGATTTTTAGGAAAGTTATTAGGTTTAGCTAAGCTAAGGTAAAGAGTTCTGAAAGAAAAATTAGGAGAAGTTACAGTAGAGAAGGTAGGAAGATTGGGGGGAAAAAATACATAACAATAATAATTGAGAGACCGAAAATTATAAACATAATTAGAATTTAAAAAAAAAAAAAAAAAAAAATTGAATATCCCCGAGTTTACAAAAAAATAAATAATAATAATAAAAGATGTGCAGCAAAATAAATTTTGTATTATATTAAAAAAATAGATTTATGTTTTTTTTTTGTATTAACCTGAAAATATAGATATGAAAATAAATTGATTTGAAAAGTTTAAACTAAATTAAACAAAAAAAAAATTTAACAAATTTTTAAATCTGCACATCTTTTTTACAATGTTTTTTTTTTTAAAGTTTCGTTTTTCTATAACATTTTTTTTTTTACCTTCACAGAAGATGTACAATTTTTAAAATTTTTCTATATTTTTTTTTGTTGCAAATAATGCTTTTACAAAAAAATTTCAATATATTTATAGTTTTTTTTTTTTTAAGCATTATTTACATTACAATTTAAAAGTGTGATAGAAATAGTTGGAAAATATTAAATTATTTTTAAGTTGGACTTATTACAAAAATATAAACTTTTTATTGTTTTTTTTTTTTATAATTTTTAGCAAATGATTTAATTATTTAATGTTACAAAAAATTCATCTTCAAAATATTGTTTTTTTTTTTAATTTTTTTTTTGTTAAATAAATTTCATTTTTTTAATTGAAGATGAATTTTACATTTGCTATTTGTTTTATAAAAAATTATAATTATTTAATTTTTTTTTTTTTTATAATTATTTTTTGTTTTTTATTACATTTTTAATTTTTTTTTTTAATAATTTTTTTTTAGACTTTTAATTTTTTTAAGAAAATTTAACAGAATTGTTGGTAAATACTATTATTTTACTTTTTAAAAAAAATTTCATGATGTTCTTTCGCTTAGTTTTTTTTTTTTGTGTTACATTTTTTGATTCTGTAAAAAATATTTATATTATATCAAAAATTTTGTTTTTTTTTTTTAATAATTAATAGCACTAATTTAATAAATATTTTTAGATGTGTATGTGTGAAAAAAAAGTTTTTGAAATTGATTTTTAGCAACTAAAAATAAATTTAGCTTTTTAGGCACAGCTAGACAAAAAAAAAAAACTCTTTAATAGCTTAAATCATTCGCAGGTGTTTTTTGCTCCATAGTTTTTGTTCTTCAATATGGAACATTTTTGCTTCACAATTTGAGAGATTATTTTAAAATTTTAAAGATCATTTTGAAATCTATTTACTGTTAAAAAAAATATACATAAAGTACGACCGGTTTTATTTAGTTACTTTTGTAAATTGATTCAATTCGTGCTTCAATTTGTTTTCGCAAAACGCTGTAACAATCTAGTTTAAATTGTATTTCGAGCGCAATGTAAATGCAGTTTAAGATTATAATTTTGATTGTTTACACAGGCTATTTTCGTTTTTTTTTTTGGAAAAATATATATAATTGTTTGGGAAATTATTATGGAAATTATGGAGATTTTAATGTTAACAACAGCAAAAAAAATACACTAACAAGGAGAGTCTCCCGATATGTTCTCTGCGATCTTGATGAAATTTGGATATGTGATAAGAAAATCTCATGTTTAGGGGTTAAAAACTGGGATCAAAAATTACAACATTCTTCGTTTTTTCGGCTTATTTTGAATTGTGTTAGAGACATTTTAGACAAATGAAAGAGATCCAATGAAAGAGATTTTAGAGACGCATAAACTGGTACACGAAACATGTGAGCTACATATGTAATTCCACAACCACCCACTGACATCTCAAATATTGTTCGTAAATATTAAGATGAAAATAAAATATAAATTTGAGACAGCGATTTTTACAAAATGCTAAAAACAGTTGGATAATAAAAATTTAATAAAAATATTATTTTGCCAAATAGACAGAAAAGAGCTGTCGAACCAAAATTGAAATAGGATACATTAAAGAAAAAATTTAACCAACAAATACGTAAAACAAATAAATTGTACAGTCGATATTGCTTACTAAACATATTTATGTAGTTAGTCTTACGATTAAAAGCCAACAATAAAGTTAGACAAAAGATTAAAATTTTAACTCTTGAGTTTTTTTTTCTCTCTAAAACAAAAACTATATTTTGTGCGATAACTATCAAGTATTTTTGTTATAACAAAAAATGTGTTTTAAGTGATATTAAAACTGACGTTTTGTTAAAGAGTTATACTTGGATTAAGGGGGGGGACATGACATTGGCCGTTTTTGAAATCGACTTTTTTTATAATTTTGTATTTTTGTAAATATTTCATGGAAAAATTCCTATGGATTCAAAAGTTACAGCCGGATTAGTGTGTAGTGAATGCATGAAACAAATAAACAAAAAATGACAATTAGTCATGCATTCATTGTGTTCGATTGCATTCAAACCAATACACACACACACTATATGTAAAAGTAACAGTAAAGCATAAAAATATGAATGTTAAACCATTGTATGTAGACTATACATTGGTATTATTCAAGGTCAGTATATTGAACAAATATTTAAACAGTTCATCGTTCTACTCCATAATTGGGTCAAAGATTTTGGGTTTCACTAAGAAACCAAAATAGAACGAAATAAACAAATGAGCTGGGGACACTTGATCTACACAAAATATAAAGAATGCATTTAACATACGATTGGTGGAATTTAAATTACACTCGATATGCACTCAATATTTAAAATGCAGTCGATATCCAATCGGTGGAATTTTAAATGCACTCAAATATCAAATCGATGATTTGATATTTTGGTTACTGAAAATCATGTGACCCTGGTAGAAATGTTCAATAACTCTATAGAACTTAATACCAATGTTTTGCAATACCATAGAAATAATATAGAAACAATGTAAAATAATTATTTTAAGTTATTTGAGTGACTTTAGAAAGTAACTCAATTTTAGGCTAAGCGTTATTCTCATGTTAGCTTTATAAGCAGGGTAAAATTTAAATAAAGAATCAGTTCTTAACAAACCAACAACTTCGCCTTATAATTTATTTCATGGCGATCCAGCTTTCACCCTTAAAGCTACAAACATATTACATGGCGATCCTGCCTCGCCTCATAATTTAATTTATTACATGGCGATCCTGCCACTTTTCTAAGTGCTCCCCGTTAGAGCACTGAAAAGAATAAAAAATCTTGGAAGCTCCTAATCCACGCCGAGATTAGAAGGACCGTTCGGCCGATGAACGAGTCAGGACTGGTAGAAGTCAACATTAGTACATGGAAGTCAACATTATATGAAGAAGTCAACATTATTACATGGAAGTCAACATTATATGAAGAAGTCAACATTATTCAACACTACTGAAACCAAATGGATTATTAATGGTGCTTAGAAGAACCATCACCAAGGGGAATACAATGGGAATCATCCCATCAACAAGAATATAAGTATAAAAAAAAAAATTAATTCAATAGTAAAAACAGTGCGCTCCTAGTTGAGCAACTGCAGGTACGGAGGCGATTTCGCCCATGTCCTAACATAAACTAATAAAAAAAAAACAAAAACAAAATTATTTTTTCGGATGACGGAAAAATCAGAAATAATTGCTGGTCCTCAACCGATAACAATTGACGAATATTTGAAGAGGACAAAACCAGCGAAGAAAGAAACACCTTTGAACATTCCAAAGGTGAAACCCCCAAAACGAAGAGGGGATATATCGTAAATAAAAGAAGAGAACTAGGTAATCTAAAAAGGCTGATAAACAGCACACCACCACCACCTTGGGATTTAGCAACCAAATATTGGTTGAAAATAAGTGAAATTGAGGAAGTTGTAATGAGTACCATTGTACCATCACCGATCCCAATATTATTAAAAAACATATGTAAATAAAACATATGTTATTAAAACATATGTTAGTATGTAAGAAAATTAGGACATAGATAAACATAAATAAATATAAACAAAAAGAATTAGAATTTAAGGATACCGTTAATTTAGTTTATAAGCAAGGAAATTTGTTAAATAAAAATCAATTGTTTATTGAACCGAACTCAGCCGAGTAATTGGCTCTTGTTTAGCTTTTTTTTTAAAGTGTTTTAATATTTATAAATGTTAACTAATAAATGTTAACTAAATAAAAAAAATATTTACATAAATTTAAGTGTTTTAAATTGAATAACACAATTGTGTTAATGTGATAAAAAAAAAAAAAAAAACTTATAGAGATAATTTTGTAAAAATTTAGTGATTAAATTTCTAAAAATGATTTTTAGATGAAAACAAAAATCATTTTTTTTTTTAAAGGGTGAGGGTGTAATGAGTACCATTGTACCATCACCGATCCCAATATTATTAAAAAACATATGTTAATAAAACATATGTTAGTATGTAAGAAAATTAGGACATAGATAAACATAAATAAAAAGAATTAGAATTTAAGGATACCGTTAATTTAGTTTATAAGCAAGGAAATTTGTTAAATAAAAATCAATTGTTTATTGAACCGAACTCAGCCGAGTAATTGGCTCTTGTTTAGCTTTTTTTTTCTATTAAAAACTTACCAGCGCTCTAGTAGTGCTTTTGCCTTGGCGCTTTCTTAGTGCCGGCTCAAAAACACTTAGTGGCCAGTGGCGTTTAAAACGCCGGCTAAACAAATAGCTAGGTAGGATATTTCCTTAACTACTACAACAACATTACAAAGTAATAAAAGCTCATATGAAAACTCAAAAAGTATCTAAGTAATGATTATATTATTTTTTTTTTTTCATAAATAAATAAAAATGTATGTAAAATATTCAGTACAAATATACAAATATATTTCCTTTCAATAAATTTTTATGCGAAAATTACTAATTTTGTTTAACACGATTTTAAAATGAATTTGAAGAAATTAATAATACTGACTATTATAGTATTATTTTTAATTTCCATATTAACACTAGTTATTGTATCTTGGATAAAAGTTTATATTACCAAAACAATAACACAAAGTATCAATGAATTAAATAGCATTATACAGAACAGTGATCTTGTTTCAGTAAAAGATATTTTGGCATTTTTACTAAAATGGCCATATACAAACAATTAAGAGAATATTACCATAAATATATTGGATGGTTTATTCTAGCGATCATACTATTACCACTTCTTATACTAATTAATTACAAAATAATAGATGGTTTAGTGAAACTATTGCAAAAGAAATATAGAATCAAATCTGTTATAGAACAGGAAAAGAAAGAAAAAAATTTTTCAAAAAAAAAAAAAATGCCTAGGAAATTTATTAATAGTATAGAAAGAGAAACTATTCTAATGATGCGAAAATATGCCAAATAGAATTTTTTTTGTTTTGCATATTTAATTTAATAAAAATAAATGGAATTCATAAAATTATTAGAACAAATTATACTTAATGCTAAAAAATCCTTGGGAAGACCGTATGCTTTAGAAACGGTAAATGAGAAAAATATAGAAATACAGAATATAGAAAAACAATTAGGAGATTACCTAACTGGAAATGTTTTAGAAAAAGAAAAAGAAGTAGAAATTTTAGAACTGTTTGGAGGATTAAAGGTAGAAGCATTAGAGGTATTGGAACAACATTCAAAGAAAAAGAATATTTTAGGTAAAAGACAAGGAATAATAATGGAGTCTTTAGAAATAACCGAGTTGTCCGCCATTTCAAAGCTCATTCCTATTTTTACTGGAAAAAGGAATGAACTAGTCAATTTCATAACAAATCTCGAGCTTGTTAAATTGCGATGAACGAAATCTAAATTAAAATTGATACGTAAATCTCTATATAATCAATATCAATATCATTAAATTCAATTGCTCCTTCTTACGAATTAACGTTTTAATCTCTTTATTTCCATTCGCTTTTCAAACTTCTACAAATGTCTAATGGCGACACAGAGATTCCTTCATCGATCTCTTCGAGTTTGACTCCGATGAGTCTACCGACCTTTTCTAAGTCGTTCCTTACTACTACAGCAGCCACGAACATTCAGGCTTGGAATGTTCTCCCTCTCAAAATCGTGGCATCGAACTCAGCCTGCCTGGAGGCCTATCCAACAGGTATGGACTTAGTCACAAAGCCTGGTACACGCCCTCAAAAGTTTACCACCTTCTCCTACTCCCATAGATGTGACGGCTTCGACCAGCAATGCCCCCCCGGCATCAGTCCGTCTGTCTGGAGAAAATACCAACGTGCTGGACGCCTCAGGGTCTGAGTCAGTACAGGGAGATGATAGTGACACAGAAACCGTTCACGCCTCATTTGAGCCGGAGCCGGTGGTCTCCGCGCGCTCAAGCCAAGATTATGACAGAGTATTCAAAACTACTCACCTGCCGATACGAGTGGCCAACTCTGATCATATCGCCACACCTGACTTACTTTCCCGCGTTCCTTATTCCAACAGCTACAACACATTAGCTGCGTCACTGGCTTCTGACACATCTACCGTCATTAAGAATTCAGTAGAGTGCTGCGATATGAGACACATGCACTACCTATGTGCTCATTGATTCGCTAAAGAACGATTCTAGCAATTTCTTGGATGTTGTACCTCTTGCACGTGTTCTTCTCTTATCGCACGCCCTCTCTCCTGACAACCTGAAGTATGATACAACGGCATCTTCATTCTTTCGTAACGTATCTGCTACTCTTGCGAGCATAGATATCGCCCGTATTCCTTCGTCTCCACAGGAGCATGTACTCATAGCGATGCAGCAGGATACTTTCCTCATATTCATGACGCAGAACCAGTTTCAGAATGCTCCCCAATTTCCTATCATCCCATCTGAGATTGACCAGTCTTGGTGTGCCATACCCGTTGTCTAAATATATCAAGGAGTATATCACCTAATTTCTTGATAGCAGTCTTACTTATGGTACGATATCGTACCAAAGCTCCTACACCGTATCCACTGACAACAACCTGGAAGCCCTAACGATGACCATGCCCGCGTCCAATACCACCCATATCTCTGGCCCCATGAACTCTATCGCATGGGTTCTACATTCCGAAAATGAAGTGAAAGTGAAACTTCCGCTCAATTTGTGTTCCCAATTCTACATAAGTGATTTGAAAAGAAAAATTTCATTTTCATTTTGTTTCTAGTGGAATTAAAGTGATTTGATGTGTTCTATAAAACAATTTCACTACAAAAAAAGTAATTGTAAAACGGTATTCGTTAACTGAGTGAAAAACCAAACTTTTTAGAAAATAAAATTATTTTGAATATTAAACGTAAAAAAAAAATCAAACAATGTAAGTAAATGCGATATGTTGTTAATACGTTTATTTAACTGAAAAAGTGTTGTATTTTTTACGGGAAAACACATGAATCCGGATTAAGAGGCCCCATTTTTAACATTTTTAAAAAATTTGGTTTGGCCAAAGGTTTTTAGAGTGGCGACGAAACAGTTGAAGACCAGTTGTGGAAGGACTTAGCAAGTACATTAAACAGCTTAGGACCTCCAGAAAAGGATGCAACTGGTTGGAAAAAGGCTTGGGCTGATTGGAAGGCTACCATTTGTAAAAAATTGGCCGAAAATAGAGCAGAGGTAACGGCAACAGGTGGAGGACCCAATAATATCCAACACATATCGTTCAAAGAAGATTCAGTTGCCAAACTTTCTGGCCTTTATACAGCAGTCGAAGGTGTTCCAGCTGCTAAATCATTCGGGACGACTAGCAAAGGGTAAACAACCACAAATTAAATAAAAATTAAATAAAAATTACGAAGGTACTGAAAATATAGAAAATAAGGAACCGCAACCGATGATTTCCCTTTTTGATTAGTGATGTGTCCAATTGCAAAATAATTGGAATGCTTGTCTTTTTAGCCATTGGTGATAATTTTTCTAAAACCATCATAAATGCATACTTATTTAATCTAAAATACGCAATAAAACTATTTTTTTTTATTAATTTTAAACACTTGCGACTCAGTTTTAATTATACAGGCCTACAATGATTTTGGTGCCGCTAAAAATAAAACAGATTTCAAGTACGTTCGGTACCCTGATAAAAAATTGATACTATAATATATAATTATATAATTCTCATCTAAAATGTTATTCTTACAATATACAAAATATTGCTGCTGAGAAAATAACAGTGGGTGATGTAGAGCTAAATTTCAGACATTTAGATTTCCCTCTTAAGCTCAAACATATAAGGAAATTTGAGAAACAAAATTTAATTAGCATCAATGTTTTTGGGTTTGAAGATAACACAATCGTTGGACCATACTACATCACCCAGGAGGAGAAATCAAGACATATAAATCTCCTTTTACTAACAAAGGATGATTTATCTCACTACGTCTTAATTAATGACGTGTCAAGGTAAAAACAATACTTCTATAAATTAATAATGATATATTTTTTCTTAGATTTTTGCGATGCAGTATAACTTCTCATAAAAGTGGGCTTTTTATATGCAACACATGCTTATACCATACAGATAGTGAAGCCAGATTAAAAAATCACAAGGATTTATGTAGGAGAAGGGTGCCAATAACGCCCAAAGCTGACAAGTCTTTAATCAACTTCAAAAATGGGCATAGGGAATTGGATGTGCCATTCGTCATTTATGCTGACTTCGAGTCGATTTTAAAACCAATCAACGAACAAGTTAGTATAAAAACTAGAAATGTACAGAAGCACGTAGCCTGTGCTTATAGCTATTTTATAAAATGTAGCTATAATGATAATATGTCAAAACATCGCATCCAATTCGGTGAAGATTCACCTGCGAATTTTGTAAAAAATATAGTAAAGGATGCAAGATATATTTATGACAATTATCTTAGTAAAATTGTAGAAATGTCATTATCATCCTTAGAAATAATTTCACATGATTCTGCTATAAATTGTCACATTTGTGGTAAAGAATTAATTAATGATCCAAAAAATCATACAGTAAGAGATCACTGTCATCTTATTGGAAAATATAGAGGTGCTGCACACAATAACTGCAATATTAAATATAGAACACCGAAATTTATTCCAGTATTTTTCCATAATTTATCGGTATACGATTCGCATCTTTTTTTCAAAGAATTGAATAACGTAGAAGGTGCGAATATAAGTGTCATTCCTCTAAACAAGGAAGTATACATCTCAATATCCCTAACCATTGATGTTGGGGATAAACAACATCTACAAATTCGATTTTTAGATTCATACAGATTTATGGCATCAAATATAGAAAGTCTTGCAAGTAATTTAAATACCAATGATTTTAAAACAGTTCGAGAACATTTTAGCGAGGAAAACAAATTTAATTTAATTAAAAGAAAGGGAGTTTTTCCATATTCATATATGGATTCAATGAATAAATTTAATGATACTCAACTTCCCAGTCGTGAAGATTTCTTCAACATTTTAAATAATTCCGAGTGCTCATTAGAAGATTATGATCATGCCCAGAAAGTTTGGAAAGAATTAAATTGTGAAACTCTTCAAGATTTCACCAAAATATATCTTAAAAGTGATGTACTCCTCCTCACAGACATTTTTGAAAACTTTAGAAAAGTATGTAAAAATGTTTATAGGCTTGATCCATGTCATTATTATACTGCTCCAGGACTCTCGTGGGATGCAATGTTAAAAATAACTGGAATTGAGCTTGAATTATTAATAGATGAAGAAATGTATAATTTCATACATGAGGGAATAAGAGGTGGGCTTGTACAATGTTCACAAAGATATTCTAAGGCTAACAACAAACACTTAGAAGATTATGATGCAAGCAAACCTTCAGTGTTTTTATTAACATATTTAGATGCCAATAATTTGTATGGTTGTTCAATGTCACAATATCTCCCAACTGGAGGCTTTGAGTGGCTAGATGAGGAGAAAGTAGAGAGTTTTGATGTGACTAAAATATCAGATAATTCACCACCGGGTGAAGTCAAGAACCATGGTTGAATACATATATAGATTTAAATACTAAAAAGAGATCAGAATCTACTACTGACTTTGAGAAAAATTTTTATAAACTTATGAATAATGCCGTATATGGTAAAACTATGGAGAATGTTGAAAAACGTCGAGATGTTAAGATTGCTGATGGGTGGGAAACTACAAATAAAAAACAATTAGGTCTTCGAGCGCTAATTTCAAAACCAAACTTTGTTAGCACTTCTCAACTTACAGATGATCTCTTTGCTGTAGAATTACAGAAAATGAATATTGTATATGACAAACCCATATATTTAGGGTTTGTTGTACTAGAACTTCTCTTAATTACATGGACACGGATTCATTTATATATACCATTAAAACGAATGACTTTTATGATGATATTCGTAATGATATTCATACCAAATTTGACACATCAAATTTTCATCCCAATAATCCATACAACCTACCGCTAGTCAATAAAAAGGTGTTAGGAATGATGAAGGATGAAAATAATGGGAAACTAATGGTAGAATTTGTTGGTCTTAGATCCAAAATGTATGCCATTAAAACCGTTGACATACAAGAGATGAAAAAGTCCAAAGGTGTGAAAAAGTGTGTTATAGACAAAATTAGTATAAATGATTACAAAAGGGTCTTATTTGAACAAGAAAATATATCTGATAATATGGTTGTAATTAGATCTGATAAACATCAATTTTTGAAAATTCCTTTTTTTCACCGGGGCAGAAAATTCTTCTTTTTTTCACTGGGGCAGAAAATTTTTCTTTTTTTACTGGGCTACATTTTCGAAAATTTTTCTTTTTTTCACTGGGGCAGAAAATTCTTCTTTTTTTCACTGCGCAAATTTTTTGAAAGTTTCTCTTTTTTTCACTGGGATATATTTTTGAAAATTTATTTTTTCACTGGGCTTGTCCAAATCTCTCACCCATTTTTCGCATTGTTACAAAACCGCCATCGATTTTTCACCTTGTTGCAAAGTCCTCATCACTTTTTTCCCTTGTTACAAAATCCTCATCACTTTTTTCCCTTGTTACAAAGTCCTCATGCCTTTTTTCCCTTGTTACAAAGTCCTCATGCATTTTTTCCATTGTTACAAAGTCCTCATGCCTTTTTTCCCTTGTTACAAAGTTCTCATTTCACATCTACTAATCCAGAGGGAAATATAAGCTCATTTTATAGTAAATAAGAGTAAAAATAACTCAAATTAATTAAAAACTTACTAATGAATTTATATTATGAATTTGAAATTGAATAAAAATAAATAGTGAGAGATCAGCCACTCAAAAAAAAAAAAAAAAAATCCAGACTTTTTACAGGCAAAAAGTCTGGATTGCATAAATTTATAACAGATGTTGAAATGGTCAATGGAACTGTGGCAACTGCAAAACGAAACGCATTTTTTAACTTCATTTTCAACTCTAGATTGGATATAAAAGTCCAAAACAGAATTAAGCAAGATATAATACCAACCACTATTGAAGAATTGGTAAAGTCTTTGAAATAAGCATATAAACCTACGAAAACGACAAATACTATTCTGAACGAAATCACTCGAACAGTGCAAAGAAATAATAACGTAAATGATTTCGCTACAAAAATTGAAGATCTTATTACAGAACTAAATGAGATCCAAATAGCGGAAGAAGGCGAGGATAAAAGAGCTACAATCATTAAAATGAATGGTACAATAGCATTTAACCAATTCATTAATGGATTGAATGATCCTCAAGTTATATCCACAATAGAGGCAAGCCAGGTAAATACTTTTACCGAAGCGCTTAAAATTGCAGAAAAATTCTCATCCCGAGTGGAACAGAAAAAAGTATTTTACCAAAATGCACATAAAAACAAGCGGACAATGAATCATCCAATCTCTGGTTTCACCATCGCACTAGCTCAACGAGATTTTGATAATTTACCTTCCACATCCACGTCAAGCATATCTGTAGCTGAAATGGCAAGATCTCAAGGTCTATCATTTAGCCAGGTGTTTGATGAGAGCCTTTTTGATTCTCTGCCAACATCTGATTCAGTCGATCAGATATCTCGAGATGCATACTTAGAGTATGATAAAATGTTCATCACTAGTCTGGGGGAGTCTGTTGCTGATAAGGTTTTAATGGTGGCCGACTTTTATGCCTATCAAGGCTTTAATGCTGAAGCAATTCGGCATGCAATTGCCCAGGCTGAGTCAAACTTGATTCAGAGATCCCATGACCTGTTGTCTCTGATAACTATAGTACTTACCAGAGAAGCCATACGTAAGTTCCATGCTTTGATGGTGAAATACTCCATCCAAAGAAATTTTGACAAGAAAACAGCCACTCCCAAAACAGTGTCATTAGGTCGAATTGTGGCAGCCCATCCTGAACGGGCATTTGTTATTTTAAACTACTCTCCAATTGAGAGACCCATCTATACTGCTTTCATGATAAGCGCTAGATTCATTGACTTTCCTAATGCTCTAAAAGGCAATTTCGTGTTCCCTCTGATTGACAAAAACGTAACCATAAAAGAATACGCTATGGTATGTGGGGCCCTAGCATACATGGCTAATGAAACCATGTTACTGAAGCCAAAAGACTCCCCAATCACTACAGTCCAACAGGCCCTTCAGCAGAGTATCGGTTATGCCAAAGCTGCCAGTTGCATCCAAGCACTCTCCTAACACCAAGAAGACTCTGCTTAACAGAGTTTCTTTGGCTGTAGCAACTGCCCAGGCGTACATTACCAAATTTGGGGAAATCTTTCCGGATGTAAACGTGGTCAATGAGTTTGGCCTCGAAGTGTCCAGATCTTAGATCTGATAGGCAAAGAAAAAATTCAATCTTGATGGTCCAGATGGTTTCAATAGTTACTGGAGAGATCTACGGAAGGAACCACGATATTTCTTAAAACGAAATTTCGGCGGCGGTTCCTTAATGGTCTAGGGAGCATTTTGCAGAGATGGTATGCTTGATTTGGCATTTCCTAGCACTCGTATGAATTCGTTGGAGTACGTAGGAGTTCTAAATTGGTGCCATTTATTGAAAGTTCGAACACTGAGGGCCTAGTTTTTCAGCAGGACAACGCTTCAGTCCATAAAAGTCATCATACGCAAAACTGGTTGGAGTCTAAAAATATTAAAACTATGGACTGGCCCGCCTGCTCTCCGGATCAAAACCCAATCGAAAATATTTGGGGAATATTGGCCCGCCGAGTTTATGCAAGTTAACGTGTGCGCGATAACAGAACTACCCTAGTGTTTTAATGGAATTTATTTTACATTACAGAACACTTTGTTCTGTGATTAGCCAATTCACCATAAATTTTAAACTAGAAACTAAACACCTTTGTTATTAAATAAACCGTAGCTGTATTTTATAATTGCAATATTGACACATTTTTTATATTTTTCGTTTTTGTTAAATACTAATATCGTATTACAATAAACCTCACAGTAGCTGTATTTTTGTAATTGCAATATTAGCATAGTGTTTCTGATTGACCAATACTAAGTAAATTTCTGAACTTCAATAAAGTGCACTGTTAGCACTAATAGCTTGAGTTATTTTTTAAATAAAGAAAAACGGCATTCTGTTTTCAACCACCGAAGAATCGTGTTTTATTTACTGGCGCCCAACGTGCAAAAAGACAAAAATAAGGGTACATAGTATACCCAAGTCTTAATTTTTTATTTTAATTAACAAATAAAAAAGGACACAGTACCTTAAAAAAATTAAAAGAAAAGAAGGACATAGTACCTCAAAATTTTTAAATAAAAAAGGACATAGTACCTTAAAAAAATTAAAAAAAAGGACATAGTACCTCAAAATTTTTAAATAAAAAAAAGGGACATAGTACCTAAAAAAATTGATTAAAAAACAAAACAAACATGTTTTAAAAAAAAAAAAAAAACAACAAAAGAACAACGAGCCTAAAAACTTTGAATAATAGTGTTGAACGATAACGAAGAAACACTGTACCCGAGAAAAATTTTAAATTGACAGCGAAGACATCAACAAGACATCAACTGTAATCAGAAACGGAAATTCTGCAACAGCCGTGTTAATTAAAGTGGAAAGAAGGACAACCGAAGCCCATGATTTTAATAAGGAAACTAATATTTCTCACTCTGATATCCTGGGTTTCGCCCAAGATTATTGATTATTCGGACTCATATTTTATAGCCATAACCGATGGCGATGTCGCGACATATATTGACTGCGATTACCTGGTGCATCAGACAAACTTAACGGAATACGAACTAGCGGTAACTAGCTAACCTATCCGATCCCAGAGAGACAGCGATGTTGCGGGAACAGACGAGATAGATACGTAGACTCTTGGGTTCCGCTTTGAAATTTGTCGCCGGTACACCTGACCATAGCGACATGGAGCTGCTTATGGCTCCAGAGGACTTGTTGATTCAGAATAGCCAGAAACAGACTGTACTGAACTCAGCTATACAAGACAAGATAAATGAACTGACCGAAAGACAACGTCATACGGGATTACAGGAGTAGCAATGCAATTGAGGAAGATGATTTGGTCTTGTTCGAACTTGTATCCACGAGAAACGGTGAGATAATTTCATTTCTTAATAACCTAGCATTATCAATATTTTTGGCAAAAGAAAACATTGTACATCCGGCCATACTTGACAACGTTGATCTTGAAAAACAATTCGAATCAAAAATAGTACCCATTAGTATAAATGATAGGTTAAGAGTAAGCAATGTATCTGTTTTCCAAAACGAGTCAATGATTTATTTTTATGTTATAAAATTTCCAATTTTAAAATTTTTTTGTCAATATCTTAAGGTGTACCCTGTAATTCATAGTAGTTCCATTCTAAGTAGTTCTACTCTTCCAATAACGAACTGCATCAATGTTGGAACAACAAAAATTTGCCGCGAAACCGTTGATACATGCCTTTCTCAACTCTTGAACGACAATTCAGCATCCTGCCATACACAATCGGCGGATAATGTCCCTTTAATACAATGGGTGGCAGATGGACTAATACTTTTGAATAACGTGTATGACACAAACATATCTGAAGGAGATACGATAAGGGCAAATGAAACCTTGATGGTCGCATTCACAAATAACGTAACTGTTAATGGTACCTTGTATAAAAGACCCCAAACATGGAAGAGGAAATTAGTGCCACACCCCCCGAAAACCTTGAATATTAAAAAAACGGGCCACGAAGAACTATTGACGCTTCCATACATTCACAGATTGAACTTTGACAACATAACCCTGTCGGACTTTTATGAGCTAATTCAAAATCAAGTTGACTTTTTGTTAACTTATTTACAACTGACTTCAAACTAACTCAAAAGTGATGCACAAATGAGTCATTTGTTTTTTTGTTATTTCTTAATTCGTCTCGATAAGTATTGAACTAACTTTTTGTTCACTCAAAGTTGATACAGATTTTACTTTGAACACACTAAAAATACAAAAAACGAATAAAAAAAAAGACAATTAAAAAAAATAACTGTCAATAGCTGGGTTTTTTGTTTTTCTATCAGTTTGCTTTGTAATTTGTGCTAACGCGTATCGAAAAATTGTGCAAATTAAAAGAAAAATTAGTGAATTATATTAAGTGAAACATTAATAATATAAATAATATAAATAAGTGAACGTAAATTGTAGTAAAATATAAATAATATAAATAAAATTAAAGATTTGTTTTCAAGTATGAGGGGTCTTGAATTTAAAGCCCAATAACTCAAAAACCATTTTTTCTTTTAATTTAAAAATAATTATATAATGACAGTTACCCCGTCTTCTTCATTCGTGAAACGTTTAAAAGTGGAGACTCATTTCGTTTTTGGTTATGGTCAATGGTCTTTATTTGAGGTCTTGAGTTCAAAGCCCATATCTCAAAAACCTTACGAGTGTCTACCTTGGAACTTTCTACAAATACAGAGAGGCTTAAATTGACATTATAATTTTTTTAGAACTTAAAGACAATGTTTTTTAAGATATGGTGCTTTCAATTGAAGACCTCAAAAAAATACCTCTGATTTTTTGCTCTATAACTTCAAAACGAAATGAGTCTTTACTTTTTAACTTTTCACGACTGGAAAAGAGAGTGTAGCTCTCATCATATATTTATTTTTAAATTCAAAAAACGAAATGGTTTTTGAGTTATAGGGCTTTAAGCTCAAGAGCCCAAAAATTGACCTTTCCCCTTTAGATACAAAAAATCAGTATGCATACCATATTAAAGGTAATATTTGCATCTTTAAAACGAAACAAAAATAAAAGTTTTGTTTGTATAGTTTTAAAGTTATACGTGACTTTGTAAGGTCACTTTTTTAAATTGTTGACGTTTTTGTTAATTTTGAAGACGTTATATTTTTGAAACCGATTTGATATAGTTTTCGCCATATACTATATTAATTTTACTTTCGAACATGTTTCACAAATTAATTTTCGTATCAATTAATAGATGCAATTCGTGCTACTGGAGAAGTAAATCCCGAAAAATCAACAAGAAATGCTCTTAAGTTGCTTAAGAAGCGACATTTCCAAGCAATTTGCGTTAACAAAAAGAAAGAAACCAAAGTAAATAATGATCATCAGGAAGCAACGGTTCCAAACACTTTGTATTAAACAAAATAAAAAAAAACATGAATGACATGAATAATATGAATTATTCTTTAAATTTTAATTTTTAGTTTTTAATTTTTAGTTCTTAGTTTTTAATTTTTCATTTTTAATATGTAAATATCATAATATTTAATTTTAAACATTTTAACATTTAATTCTAAACATTTTTTTTATTTTTTTGTATTAAAAAAAGAGAAAAAAAAAATAATAATATGAAATATATAAATAATTTTACTAACAATAATTTAAATTTATTAATATGTATTTTATTTAAAATATTAAAAATTGAGTTAAAAGACTGAAATTTATTATAAATAAACTGATGAATATAAAATAAAAATACAAGACAAAATATATTGCTTTTATTTTTAAATTATAGCCTTCTAACTAACTTCAAGCTGACCTATAAAAACCAACAAGTAGTTAGTCAGTTCATAGCTAACTCATAGTGCCCTCTTACTTGATGCGCTACAAGCTAACTCATAATGAGTGTACTTATAGTTAGCTGAAACTTATGTAGAGTGAGTGAGTACTGACTCATTCTGAGGACATTGCATTGAAAAACTGAATAGGATTAAACAAGGAAAATGAGTTAGCTTTTTAGTGACCTGTGACTCATTTCTGATTAACCATGAGTTAGCTTTAAGCTAACTCATATCCCGACAGGGAAGTTACATAAAGGAGCTCAAAGATTACACGTTCACGCATAGAATCGCCCTGGCCTTATTGGTCATACTGATACCTGTTGTTGTCGGATTGAGCCATTACATACGGCATAAGTACAGAAGGGAGGCGATAATCAGTGTGGAGGACATAATCAGGTCGAAACAGGGATGTCCTGACGTTTAAAAAGGGGAGGAGTTAACGTGTGCACGATAACAGAACTACCCTAATGTTTTAATGGAATCTATTCTGCATTACAGAACACCACTAATGTTTTATTTCATTTATTTGTACTTTAACTTTGTTCTGTGATTGGCCAATTCACCATACAATTTAAACTAGAAACTAAACACCTTTGTTATTAAATAAACTGTAGCTGTATTTTATAATTGCAATATTGACACATTTTTTATATTTTTCGTTTTTGTTAAATACTAATATCGTATTACAATAAACCTCACAGTAGCTGTATTTTTGTAATTGCAATATTAGCTTATTCTTTCTGATTGGCCAATACTAAGTAAATTTTTGAACTTCAATAAAGTGCACTGTTAGCAATAATAGCTTGAGTTATTTTTTAAATAAAGAAAAACGGCATTCTGTTTTCAACCACCGAAGAATCGTGCTTTTTTTAATTGCACAAAACCGCCAATAATAAAGTGTATTTGACTTAAAAGAAGCAGTTATCGATGAATGGCGGTCAATTAATGAAGAAATACGGACAAATTTGGTAGAGAGTATGCCCGACAGAATATTTGAACTTATTCAAAATAAAGGAGGCCCTACCCATTATTAATTAACTTTTTTTTTTAATTTAAGTTTTGTTTTTTTAACGTGAATTTTGTTTTTGTAGAAAAATGCTCTATTTTACTGAAACTACAATGAAAAAATTAATTTTTTTTGTTGGATAATATATGTTTTTTTATTATTTTCTTGTATATGGTAACTTAATAGGTCCGATTTTTTTTTTTAAACTCATTGTATACCAACTAAATCAACGTTCGGCTATAGTTATGATGCGGAGTGTATTACTGAGTGCAATCCTCTTTTGCACCCTCTCTACAAGATCGAAGGACGATAGTTTTTTCCTACTCGTGATTCACTAAGAAGTTCCGAGAAGCCAAATGAACTCAGTCCCTCAACGAGATATGAAAGGGAGTTCGAAATGCCTAAGAATCTCCTTGAATCAGGACTATACTCTTCTAATGCTCTCGAGAGTAATAGAAAGTCCCTGTACATTCCGGATTCATAAAAAACTATTGTGAATAATATGTTATGGATTTTTTTTCTTGCAGTGCATTATTTTATTTACTTGGTAAATTGTTTTTTACCGTGTATGAATTTGATAAAGGCATAGGTTTCCAAAGTTGGTAACCCTAGTAATGACATAATAATATTTTCTTATTCCCTTTATCTTTGCTCTTCCATACGTACGGTCTATACTAGCAATAAATATGTTGACAATATTCGAAATACGTCGGCAGAATAACAGTAAAAAAATTATTATTGCTAAGCTTATGTTTAGGGTGGTGAACACGTATTTATGGTAACTCATATTTTAGAAAATTTCAAAGAGAAAGGTTATAAAAACAAAACATTAAGAGCGTGGCCATTTTGTGTATTCATAAATAATAAGAAAAAAATTAAGTTTTTTTTAAAGAATCTTGTTTGTTAAATTACAAGAAAACTGTGTACACATTGTTACAAGTGTTTTTCCAAAAATTATTTTATAATTATTTCCTTAAAAATGGGGTCAAGTAAAAACCTTCGGCGTTTCCTAATTTTAAAGCACCTCAAGGAGTTAATGGAGCATGAGGAAGAAGATGCAAGAGAACGCCGGTATTGGGTTAATCCTTTTTTAATCAGGAGAGATAAGTATTCCATGGAAGCAGTTCTTTTAAAGGATATACTGTGGGATGAAAATAAGGACTATACAAATTTCTGTCGCTTGAATATATTTCAATTTGAGCAAATTCTGTCATTGGTTGATTTCAAAATAAAAAAGCAAGACACTTCTATGAGATTTGCCATAACCTCCAGAACACGATTTGCAATAACGTTACGTTTTATAGCTACTGGCGATTCCTTTAGATCTTTGGAGTTCCTGACCCGTGTATCACGCAAAACTATTAGCCAATTTGTACCTGAAGTTTTAAATGCAATTTATGAAGCTCTAAAAGATGAGCATCTAAAGGTAAAAATTTTAATTAACTATATGTGTTAAATATACTAAAGAAATTATTGATTTTTGTTTTCAGTGTCCTCAGTCAGAAGATGAATGGAAAGAAGTTTCAAAAGGTTTCGAAAACTTGTGGCAGTTTCCCCATACAATAGGCGCCATCGACGGCAAACATATCCGTCTTAAAAAGCCTGATAATTCCAACTCGGACTTCTACAACTACAAAGGATTTTGTAGCACAGTTCTCCTAGCCGTGGTAGATGCTAGCAGCAAATTTTTATACATCGATGTTGGTAGTAATGGCCGGGGCTCCGATGTGGTTGTTTTAAAAGAAAGTTCTTTATACAAGGCGCTTAATACAGGTAAACTGAAACTTCCACAAGACGAACCTTTAAAGGGACAGGTTACAAAAACGCCGTATTTTTTCATTGGCAATGATATATTCGCGTTGGATCGTCACTTGATGAAAGCATATAATCGAAATGCTAATTTGACAATACCTCAGGAAATTTTCAACTATAGATTAAGTCGGTCTAGAATGCCGGTTGAAATGGCGTTTGGAAGATTAACAAACAGGTTCAGAATATTCTTACGGCCAATAGAAGTTCAGTTGGAAACTAGTGATTTACTTGTTAAAGCCTGCTGCGTTCTCCATAACTACCTCACAAAACCAATGACGCAAGTTATAATTGATGAAGCGGAAATTGAAGTGGAGGATCTGCCGAGCACCGTTACCCCCCCTGCCCATACAAGACCAAACTACGATTAGATTTGCTAATGAGTACAGGGAAAATGTTAAAAACTATTGTGTCACTGCTGGAGATGTTTCGTTCCAATGGAAAAAATAAAAAAACAAACAGCGAATGAAGTGACTGTGACCATTGAGTAAATATGGCACAATATTTGGCTAAACTGCACTTTATGGAGCGTTCCTCAAAAAAAAAAAAAAAAAGTTGGTGGTCCCGTCCAGAATTAAAAAAGAAATTTTTTTTCTATCTTTGGTTTTTGGGGCCGGGCTCTGGGGCCCGCTAGGGGCAAAAAACCGGTAAGTATTGTAACATACAAGTGTGGGTACTCAAACAAAAGGAAATTTCCTCACGATTTCAAAAATACCATTTATTTTTAGATCCGAGAAACGTGGCCCGATCTAGAACCATTTTAGTAAATTTAAGACCTTTCAGGGGGGATCGAAAATTTTGGAACTTTTGTTTTTATATAAAAACGATGCTCAAATGAAGGGAAATTATAAAAAAAGAGTTGGAGCCATTTTGAAGAAATTTAAATGCTTTAGGGTGGGCCGAAAATAATAAAAAGTAAATTTTGCCCTCCAGGGCCATAAAAACCCGTTTGCCCGAGAGAGATCCCCGCCGTCTGGAGTTAAGACATACTGGAGGAGAAAACCCCTAAGCCCGGTCACGCAGAGAAACTTTGGGACCACGAAAAAAAATAAATACAAAAAAGGAGTAATTATTGGTCCTCCCTAAAATGGTTCAAAATTTACTAAAATGGCTCTAGTTCGGGCCACGTTTATCGGATCTCGAAAACTTATGTTACTATGTGTACCGGTTTTTTCCCATAGCGGGCCCCACAGGGCCCGGGCCCAAAAACCGAAGATGAAAAAAATGTTCTTTTTTAATTCCTGAGAGGGTCATATTTTTTTTTTTTTGCAACGCCCCATAAAGTGCAATTTTGCCCAATATTTAGGTAACAATGATAAAAAATATTACATAAATTTTTAGGAGTCTAACGTCTCGATTCCTAAACATTTTTCTGACTGTCTTACAGTTTTAATTTTTAAAACTTTGTTTAAGGTAAGACAGTCACAAAGAGTTTAACAATCGGGGCATAAGTTACATTCATTAGGTTGTCCCTTAAAATGGTTTCAAATTGAAGAATAGGTTTTTTATTTACACTTTCATTTGTAACCATTTGCATTGAAAAAAAAAAAAAAATAAGGGACGCTCTAACATACATACATATGTAACACCGATTAGCAACATAAGTAACTAAAATGAACCTTAAACAGAAATTTGTTAAAATAAAAAAAAAAACTTTTTTGAAAAAAAAAAACTTTATGGCATTATTACTTTTATTTTTCTACTTTTCGTTGATAGATTTGGTGTATATAATATAACTAATTGGCCCTTGCAGGATTCTTCATTTAGTTATTTCCAACCTAAGTATTTTTATTTATAATTTTGTAAAAAATCACAAAATAGTTTTTTAACTATTGCAAAATTGAAGTAATGTTTTTGTTTGATTCAAATAAAATTTATAAATCATACACTGTTACGAAAACACAATTAAAAAATTAGTAAAATAACTATCGAAATTCAACTGTTTACTGCAAAACTACTGTTTTGGTAGTTGTTTAAAAAAGTTTTAAAATAACTGCTTCAAACAACTGTTAAAAATTGTAGTAGTTTTCGTTAGTTATTTTTTAAAACAACTGTCAAAATAGTTGTTTTGCATTATTTCATACAAAAACAACTGTAATTACAGTTAAAAACAACTACTACTGAGTACTACACAAACAACTGTCATGTAGTACTGTAAAACTTTTTTGAGTTTATGTTTTGAATAAAAAAATTGCAAATTTGTTTTTTATTTTAATAATTTATTTAAACTAAAATTCAATTCTAATAATTTAGTTTGTACATTTTACTTGCATTTTATGACAAAATTTATATTTGATATAAAATAACTTAAGGAACAACACAAATCTTATATCTAAATAGAATAAAAAACAAAAACAAAAAATAACGCTTAAAATTCAGTACGTCTTATTTAAAAAAAGTTCAAAATAAGATTCACCCTTGTGTGATTTTAATAGAAATAAAATAAAATATAAATACATTTACTTAAACAAAAACTCTTTTAAATATCAGGCAGGATACAACATTTTAAAAATGTTATAAACATATTAATATAATTCATTTAACAAAAAAAATTGGTAAGGTATTTTGTGAAATATTGCGTGCAATTCATTTCAACATAAATTTTTTAAATTATGTTTTCTTTTCAAATTATAATTTGTCTAATTAATTTGACACTGCGCTACTCGAAAAATTAATACGAGAACAGAACAGAACCAGTTTTTGAAAACAACATGTTTTTGAAAACTAGTAGTTTTTGGCCTGGTATAAATGAAGTATAAGATAAAATATGGGTCATTTCATCTCAAATTTACAAATAGTTAGAAACGACACCCTTTTCGATAAAATTTGGTGAGAACTTCATTTCATCAAATAAATATGTTATGCCAAAAGAAATAATTACATATTTTTTTTTCCAACTTTTTACGACTTTCGACTTTTTACGAATAGTTGCGAGTTTTTTGAATCTTTGAAAAAAAAAATTTCAGGTTATTTGTTTTTTGATTTTTGTTGTTTTAAAAAAAAATTAATTTTGAAATTTAAGTTTTTCGAAATCCTTTATACACTCACAAAAGTTTTACAGTAGAATCTACTAAAAATGACAGTTAAAACAACTGTAATTTCAGTTAAAAAGGCGACAAAGGTAATTACAGTTAAAACAACTAAATATGTAGTTGTTTTTAACTGTTAAACAGCAACTAACAAATGTAGTAAAAACAACTAACAATGTATTAAAAACAACTGGCAATTTTTTACTACAAAATTTTTAAATCAACTGTTTCAATTAGTAAAAACTACTACTTTTGACAGTTCTGACGAAAAATGTCGTCAGAACTTTTTTTTTTCATTCAATTACAAGAAAATTTAGTATTTCCAGCATCTTACTTAAAGTCAAAATTCTAAACGGTACTCCAGTTATGACGTTTTAATGCATTGGAGTTGCAATAACATTTTCTAATTATTATTCGCAAACTCTGAACATATTAATATAAAGAAATATATACTAAACGAGAATTTTTCAGAACATAGTTTTTCAAAATATAATTTTCTATTTTAAAATAACTAACGAAATTTAACTGTTTACTACAAAATTACTGTTTTGGTAGTTGTTTACAAAAATTTTAAAACGACTGCTTCAAACAACTGTTAAAAACTGTAGTAGTTTTCGTTAGTTGTTTTTTAAAGCAACTGTCAAAATAGTTGTTTTGCATTATTTCATAGAAAAACAACTGTAATTGCAGTTAAAAACAACTACTACTGATTACTACACAAACAACTGTCATGCAGTAACTGTAAAACTTTTTTGAGTGTATATAAATATCCCCAATTATCATAATTTTTTTCTCGAAAAAAATTACTGTCAAAAATAGTAGTTTTTACAAATTTTTACAGTTGTTTACAAATTTTTGTAGTTAAAAATTGTCAGTTATTTTAACGACATTGTTAGTTGGTTTTACTACATTTGTTAGTTGTTTAAACAACTACATTTTTATTTGTTTTAACTGTAATTACCTTTGTCGCATTTTTAACTGAAATTACAGTTGTTTTAACTGTCATGTTCAGTAGATTCTACTGTAAAACTTTTGTTAGTGTAAAAATATATATTTTATTAAGTTCCAAAATTTTAAAGTTATTTAAAATTTTTTTAATAATATTTAAATAGCTCCAATTATCTTTAAAACGACGTAAGAACAATTTCTGTAGCTACAAAAGTTTAAAAAAAAAAATAAATTTCAAAAATTCATGTCTTAAAAGCAACAAAAACACCTCAGGAATATTTCAGGTTATTTAAAGATTATTTAGGGAATTTTTTAAACAATATATATAATATAATTTTTTGAGATTTACGATTTTGAAAATTTCAAATTTTTATGTTTTTATACTTTGTCTAAAAGCTTAACTTTCCTCTCTGAAATAACCTATATAATAGTTTTGGAGATATTCAATAGTTTTCAAGATATTCAAAAAAGAATCTCGCAACAATTACCAAAATAAAAAAAAAAATGTGGATATTGCTTAACTTTCGAAACAAATTTTGTAAAATTTTTACTTTGGCAGAACATTTGTATCTGATGAAATAAAAGTTATTACCAAATTTATCGAAATCTAGGATGGTCGTGTCCATCTATTGGTCGATTTGAAATGGAATGACCCATATATATTTTATTTCAAGTATATGGAACTACGTTAAACGTGCAATTTTCCGCAAAGTAAAAAGAATGTAGGTACCAGCAGAACAATCAGTGTATGGCTGAGATATTTAGGATCAATGGTAGCGCTGGGTAAATTATAATTTTTAAATTTGAAAAAAAAAAACTTACAAAATATCAGACTCATACATGGCCTCTTGCAACAAATCCCTGTTGGAGCCAATTTGCATCTTTACTGACAAAAGTTTTTGAATGTCACCCATTGCATCCGTTGCTAATGTTAAAGGCATTTGTGCAAGTTGCAGACCCACCGATTTTCCAAAAGCAGAAAACATGGAATCGTTTTCCTTTGTTTCGGCATTAACTTGATTGATTAATGCGTCCAGTGCACAGTTAAATTTGTCTGCATTTTCTAATTTTATTTTTTTTGAAGATTTATTTTTTTGTTGCGTAGGGGTGATATTTGCAGAGCTACAGCTAGGTAAGCTATCCTCGCTCTCATCACAAACAATTGGGCTGAAATCAATTATTTCAGATTCCTGTAATAAATCATAAAAATATTACTATAAACAAAAAAAAAAAAAAAAAAACAAAAAAAGGCTTAAATAGGGTTTACGGGATCCTCTCCAAAATTAATAAAAATTTCAACATCGATCCAGATTTCGACGCTGAGTATGCCAGTAGTAAAATTTGTTGGCGGACAAGCCCCCTTCTTGGATGGGAGGGGTTAATAGTTTAAAATTACTTTTGCGATTTAAGCCAAAAATTTTGAACAGATTAGCACCATCGGAGAGGTAATTAAAATACCTTTCCAAAACGGTATAATATGTCCACATTCAATTAACCCATTGCGGACTAGTTTAAAATTTAGTATTTTTTTTCCTTTTTTCATGTTTTTTTATAAAAAGTCCATTTATTTTAAAAATAACCATCAAAAAGGCCATAAAAAGTATACAGAATATACTAAGCTTTCAATTAAGACATAATACGACCCTTTAGCTGTATTAATGGCATAGTTATTGCTGGTTAAGTTTAGACATTTTTACCCTTTTGCTTTTTAGGTAAAGATAACGGGTTAAAAGCTGTTTTAGTTGCCTTTCCTATGGTGCTCCAATCCGTTTACATCTTTCTTCTAAAACCCCAAAAGAAATTTTAAACTTTGAAAACCTCCCACACGGAAAGGGGGAGTGTCCACCAAAAAAATTCACTACTGGCGTGCTCAGCGTCGAAATCTTAATCGATGGTGAAATTTTTATTAATTTTGGAGAGGAGCCCGTAAACCCTATCTGTTCCAAAAAAAAGATAATCGACTATATTATTTTACATTTTGACTATCCAGATTGCTAGTAGTTTTTCGGTGGGCAATAGACTGGTCTAAGAATGCCATTTCTGCATAGTAATATAAATGCGGCTCATGTATTGCATCCGCACCAGAACCAGAACGTTTAGATTGAAGAACCTTTTTCTTCTCCAGCACATATGCAGACCGTAAATTTTTGATCTTTTTCTTCACATCTTCTACCCCTTTGTTCATGTGAGCAGATATTTCGGCCCACGCATTCTTCTTTTTGTCCAGTCTTTTATAGTCTGGACTTTTGAAGTCCCACAGACATTGAAATTGCTGGTACAGAGAAATTAATTTGAACACATCTTGTATTGTATAATCCATTGCTCCAGAAAGTTTGTTGCTGGAAAACATCAATTTTATTACAAAAAACATTATAGCTAGTTTTGAAAGTTCTTTTTAGCAGACTTGTGTTATTAGATTGACTTACAATCTTAAATAAACGTACTTACCTTGTTTATTTTAATTAAATAATTATTTACATAGTTTTTTTTTTCAAATTACTTTTTGATAGCGTCTTAGTTTTTTGGCGTCCTTTTCTATAAACGTCAAACTAAAATGACAACTAATTTTGACGTAATATGTTGGCAATAAGTGTTGCCGAATATTGCCAAAAACTTATTGCAACATATATGTACGGCAATAAATATGTAAGCAATAGAGTGGTCCACACTAGAGATAACATCATTTTGACATATACTGCAATATATTTCCGCATATTTATTGCTAGTATAGACCGTACGATAGATTAAAATTCCGCATACCGGTTTGAAATTCCGTTATCGATATTAACCAATGAAAGAAAGAAGAAGCGAAAATTTAGGTTTCGATGTCAGAGAAATGGTCGGTCGACATTAATTTTAAACGAGATTTTGAAAAAAAAAGAAACGTGGTTTTAATACCAAAATGTCTACATGTGGAAAATTTCTAAAACTTTAAATAGATTAAAAACCAGCGTGGACTTTTAAAATTAAATTTATATAAATTTTAATACTTGTCGTAAGAAAAACCTTTTGTGAAAATTTGAAAAAAAGGAAAACAATAAATTTATTAAAAATAAATATAATTATTTCACAAGAAAATAAATATAAAATCTTTTTTTAAATAAAATATATAAAATTTTGTAAAAGTGAATAAAATGGTTAAAATGAAAATTCCACAAATAAACATATATAGAAAAACAGACCCTAATAGACGAATTTATTAAATGCAATATTAAATCCACTTCATGTTAAATAAAATAAATTTCAACACTTGACACAAATAACATAAAATTTCTAATGAACAGAGTAACACACTTAACATAAAATTATCGCTCAAACCAAAATAATGCTAAATAAACAAAATTGTACATTACTTTAAGAACAATTTTAATTAAAATAAAGAAATCAGCTGTGAATTAAGCTCGGGATTGTTTCAGTTCTTGTTGGTTGTTTTCTTTTATATTAAAAAAAAAAAATATGCTGCGACTGCATATTAAATTCTAAGACAAATTGTAGTATGTATATAATAGGATCCTACTATACGAAACGGAGAGTGGGATGGAGAAATATTGTATCACTGCTGGTGTTCCTCAGGGCTCCGTCCTGGGCCCCTTCCTATGGAATATTATGTATGATGGTCTACTAAATATGGAGTTACCAAAAGGAGCGAAATTAATAGGATATGCTGATGATATTGCCCTGGTAATATCGCAGCAGGAATCCCATCTAGTCGGAATCATAACGAACGACAGTCTAATCCGCTGTAGCAGAGGGCTAAAGAAAAATGGGCTGCAACTAGCTGTAGAAAAAACAGAAGCAATCCAGGTAACAGATCGAAGAATGTATAAAACACCGAAGAAATACATACTAAATAATGAAATTCACTTTCAACGAAGTCTGTTTTACTTGGGGTACAACTCGACGACAAACTTGGTCAACTAGTCAACATGATCAAAATGTCCGTAACAAATCCATACGATATTTCCTGACGCAGGTGATGATCGGTCATGGTAGCCTAAATAAATACCTACACAGATTAAAGATAAGAGAAACCAGCAACTCTCGAAGAGGACGCAAATCACATTATGTTTGCATGTGAGAAGTGGGCAGAAAAGCGGCTTTTAATTAATGATGAACTGGGGACATATTTAAAACAGGAGAATATGGTTCCAAAAATGCTGGAATCGAAGGACAGATGTAAGTGTTGTGAACGTTTCATAAACAAGATGTGCAGCTGTTCCGAACCTCGTACCCTAGAAATAGGAAGGAGGATGTTGGAACCGGCGGAAAAAAACCCCGTCCTTACTGTTACAAGCCCCAAAATAATACATACTTAATTTATTTAGCTCGCTCAAATTTGTGTCACCCTACTGTGACATACCACTGATCAAATTAGTACCAAAAAAATATTACAGATGACGTAATTTGTTTGACTTCCGTCAGTTTGAAGTTTGCATAATACGAATAGTGACAAAAGAACACGAGTTACGGCATGAGCTGTATATTATTAGGATCATATTTTTACTATCATTATTATTATTATTATAACATTAACCTTTA
This sequence comes from Delia radicum, assembly GCA_021234595.1. Lineage (NCBI taxonomy): Eukaryota > Metazoa > Arthropoda > Insecta > Diptera > Anthomyiidae > Delia > Delia radicum. The sequence continues at coordinate 210,804,493 of CM037852.1, read as the reverse complement.
TACACACCCCACTATGTACATCACAATTTATATATTATATTTTCTGACCACTTATGGTGGAATTAACCATATACTATATTTTATTATTATTATTATAACATTAACATTTATAAACACCCCACTATGTACATCACAATTTATATATTATATTATATTTTCTGATCACTTATGGTGGAATTACAGATATACATTTCATCACAAACAATTGTCTGGTGTCGAATCACAACTTATTATTATGTTTTGCTTATCAGCGACATACATAAATTCTTGATACTTTGATTTTTAATGTTTTTAGTAGCAACAAAGAAACTGTAATATAAACAATATCCATGGATTTTTGGAATTGCATTTTTACTGACACAAACAGTTTCTTTGCTGCCTAAAATATACATATTGACTGTGGTGATCGAGTTTCAAGTCAGTATTGGTTGGAATCTACAGAATAAGACGTCACATATTAAATTTTCTTCTGTAAAACAAAAAATTATAAATTAATAAAAATTAAATCTAAAAGAAACCCTTCCTTGTAAAGATTATTGGCTCCTTGTAAAGATTATTGGTTCTAACCCAAAATTGGCGCAGTCGAAAAAGAAAAAGTAAATTCTTGATAGAATATCAGTGAATTATCCAAAAACATAAAAAAAATGCAACGATTCTTAACATTTCTTGATGGTACAACATTGAACTGGCATAACACTAAAATCATCAGGAGAATAGTTAAGAGCAATTGTAGTCCGTAATATTCTACTGGTTGACGATTGGAACTTCAGCAATGGAAATATCCCTATTTCTATACATGTGAGTATTGTGGCAATTTTTTTATTTATACAGTAACTTTCGTTAGTTGTTTTGTTAGTGCAGTGGTTGTGGTACTCATTGTGGAAGTTCGAACAAATAGTTGTTACCCCCTTTAAAAAGGAAAAAAATCAGAATAGTTTAAAACGAATTGAAAGTATACAATTAATACAATTCAAAAATATCCAAGTTATTCTATGCCGAGGACATTAGGGTCCGCCCTTAAACGATTCAGAAGCCTTGAATCAATTGCAGAACCTCATAACATGCCATACGAAATACCACGGGCTCAGCCCACAAGTGCCGAGATTTTTGAATCGTTTAGAATACCAGATGTGATCAAGGATCTTCCTAAGTTCGAAGGAGAACCTAGTAGTTTAAACAATTTTATAGACAATGTCGAGGAAATTCTCTTTCAAATAAAAGGTACTGATGGCACTCCATACGGTCAGGTTTTACTTAGAGCAATCCGTAACAAAATAGTAGGTAAGGCCAACGATGTCTTAAACATGTTCGGAACATCCCTTAACTGGAATCAGATAAAATCCAATCTCATGGATCACTATGCAGATAAGCGCACTGAAACATCAATAATCAGAGATCTTCATAGCCTTAAAATGGGACTGGGGACGTTAAAGGAATTCTATAACTCAATTATAGAGATTCAGGCAAATCGAAAAGAAACCCTTCCTTGTAAAGATTATTGGTTCCTTGTAAAGATTATTGGTTCTAACACAAAATTCACGCATCAATTTGTTTTGTGATGTGTGATCTACTACATTTATGACTATGGTTTTTTCTTGTCTGTTAAGAAAAACCTTAATAGTCTGTTTTGTTAATAGTTATTTAATTACAATGCAAACGCAAACGCACATGCATAAGCTTGCTACCTGAATTTTTAGTCAGATAAGGATATTTTAGTTTTAGTATATAAGTAGTCTAAATTTTGTAAATAAAATGAGTTCTATTTTAACATTTAATCGAGTCGTTTCGTTTCCCGCTCTACAGTAGTTTAACATTTTGGTGACCCCGTAAAAACATTATAAACTTTGAACAATTAATAATTGATCAACCTATAACTAATGCACAGAAATTTGTGTATTAAAAGACAAAACTGACGGGAGAAGCAGCTAGGAAAATTTATAAAACGCCATCAAGGAATGAAAACTTTGAGACTGCCTGGAGTATTTTAAAGGATCATTATTCTAACAAAAGGGCTACAACCTCAATGTATTTCGGCTCATTTCTTCGGCCTCCATTTTCATGGCTCCCAGAGCCTGTATACTCTCGTTTATGATTTCTATGAAGTTCTTTACACCTCGTTCATTATAAACTACTGAAGGAGCGTCCAATCAGTAGTTTATAATGAACGAGGTGTAAAGAACTTCATAGAAATCATAAACGAGAGTATACAGGCTCTGGGAGCCATGAAAATGGAGGCCGAAGAAATGTATCAGGCATTTATGTGTTCAATGCAAGAATATACACAAAATATATTGTGTGTGTGCATTTCTATAATAAATGTAGAATGTAGTTTTTTTTTTTTAAGGTAGCAACGTTGCATTTTTTTTTTACATAAAAACAACAAAAAGCGCTAGTTATGAATACTTATTAACCACACTTATATAATTTTTGTTCTTATAACGAAAACACTTGTAATGTACTAATTGCTTATTGTGCATATTTATTCTTTTATGTTGCACTTCCGGCACAAGTAACTTTTATTGTGAAAACAATTTAATAAACGGGCCGTTCCATAGATTTGACAACCACAGCTTTTTTTTAAAGTTTCTTTTAAAAAATGGGTAACCATCATTATTAAAAGATTAAAAGATGCTCTTTCCAATGGTGTAATTTATTTTCAAGGCGAAAAATATCTAGGACCAAAATTGAGTAGTTGAAGTGCAGCCTACTAAAAATTCGTAAATTTTAAAGGTGTCAAAATTTATCTTTGGGTGTAGAATTTCACATTTAATGATTATTTGTAAATTTTTTAATATAGCAACCCCTATTCTTATGTATAAATACTAATAAATAACACTTTAAAAATTATCATTACATCTTTTTCCTGCTTACTACTGAACTTCTAGTGAATACATAAAACCACGATGTCACATACATGATAGGAACTTGCATTTATTGTTATATACGACTCAATATTAAAGCTAATATTTTCTTAACCGCAATGCAAAGCTAGTTTGGCTGTGTGACTTTAAATAAATATTGCAAAGTTTTTTTACATTTTTACTTTGGGAGTTATAGGCTATCATGTTTGTGACTAACCCAATCATGTATGTGACATCACGTATGTGACAATAACAGAAATTACATTTTGCATTATTTGCATTTGCAAAAATCAGGTAAATGTTATAATAATAAGTAATATGATTGTCTGGCAACACAACAATTTGTATTATGCATCTGGCAACACAACAATTTGTATTATGCATCTGGCAACACTTCAATTGGTATTCTGCATCGTGCAATACTTATAGTAGAAAGAACATTCTTCTTCCAGAAGGACTGAAATAGTCATTTCCTAAAGTTTATGAGAAAAATTGTTCTAACAAGGATTGTGTTAAATACCTGCTGTAAAAAATAGGTAAGTTTTGCTTTTGTTGTGATTTTATAGAGCCTAAAAGTTGCATGGTTAACGTAATAATATTACATTGTATAAACCATGTGCTTTTCAGGAGCCATACTTGTGAAAATGGACTCCACCAAGAAGCAGAGGTTAGCAAAAAATCAGAAAAAATATTATAAAAAGAAGTGTGAAGACCCAGAGTTCAGAGACAAGGAAAAAAAAAAGACAACAGGCCATCAGAAAAAATCAAGCTGAAACTTTGTCAGCTTCTGAAAAGAAGAAACAGAGAGAGGCAGCCAATGAAAGACAGAAACAGTGTAGAAAACGTAGGAAGTTAGCTTTGAGCTCACCCGAAAATCCAAGTACAAGCAATGTCTCTACACCATCTCCTATGCCATATAGAGTACGGCAGACCTATAGTAAAGCTCTTGGTAAATCTTTGAGATCTCTTCCCAAGTCACCTAGCAAAAAGCTAGCCATCGTGTCAGGGTTGGCTTCACATGTTGGACTAAAATTGTCTCAGAAAATGGAAGACGCAACTAATGGCAACAATATCGACGTCCTAGAAACTTTAGTTATTAATTATTTTTCACAATCTGATATTGTGTACACCGCTCCAGGACAAAAAGATGAAATGACGATTTGGGTGAAGGGAGAAAGAAAACGTGTGCGAAAATACTATTTAATGTTACATTTAAAGGAAGCCCATTTCTTGTTTAAAGAAAAATATCCTGATTACCAAATTGGCTACTCTAAATTTTGTAGCTTGCGTCCAGAAAATGTCCTTTTTATTAAAGATACTCCTGTCAACCAGTGTAAGTGCTTCAAACATGAGAATTTTCAAATGATGTTGAATGGCTTAAAACTAAAATACAATCACCGATTTTTGGTAAAATTCCTGTGTTCAGAGACTGTAGACAAAAATCAAGTTTTGCAGTCAGACTGCTGGAGAAATGAGTGTGAAAATTGTCGAGATGGAAACCTCCTCACAATGGACAGTGTAGGCCTAATGTTTACAGCCGAAACTCGAGTTAATTGGAACCAGTGGGTTAAACACCATGACACCAAGAGGCTTGAAATAAAATGTCATGAGGGTTGCGCAGCAGAATTGCTATATGAAATTAAAACTGCTATACCCGATTTTAAAGAACACGTTCGGATTAAGCGAATCCAGGCCTCTGCATTTGAAAGCGACAAAGAGAATAGTTTAGTGCTTCAACTCGACTTTGCAATGAACTATACATGTGAATGGCAAGGGGAAGTGCAATCAGCCTTATGGAGTCGTAAAAGCGTAACTTTGTTTACAGCAGCAATGTTTGATGCCAAAAATACCAAATGTTTCCTCATAGTGTCAGACACACGAGATAAAACTAAAAACACTGTTGCTGTGTTTCTTACCAACCTCTTGTACATGATTGAAACAAAAAGTAAACCTAAATTAATAATTTGGACTGATGGCCCATCCAGCGAGTTTAAAAACAGATACATGGCCTACTTCCTGTACCTGTTCTAAATTTCAAAAAAATTTGAGTCCATAGACTGGAAGTACACGGCCACATCACATGGCAAGGGTGTGGTCGACGGTATAGGTGGCTCTGCCAAGTCACGAGTACGTGCAGAAGTAATGGGGCATAGAGAAGTTGTGCAAACAGCTAAAGATTTTTCGATTGTCGCCGCAAAGGTTATGCCCAATGTAACTGTTATGCCAATTATGCAGGAACAAATTGACGCCGAGTCTGGATCGATATATTGGTCAAACGCAATTAAAATCAAAGGCATTCAAAGTGTACATTCAATTACACTAGTCAACAGTCAAAATGTACTCGGGATGCGATAATTTTTTCTGTGTAGATAACCTTGACATGAGCTCGAAAAACGCAATAAAAATTTTTTTTTTCGTTTGGTTTTTGTTTTTGTTTTATTTTTTTTTTTTTAAATTTTAAAAATTTTTTTTTGGTTAATTTGTTTCGTCCGGCATAACTCGGGAACCACTAGCCCGATTTAATTGAATTAAATTTTAAAAAATTTAAAATTACAATTCCCTTAATCTGTTTATATATTGTTTTCCTATACAAGCAACAGTTTCCAAGTTAAAAATGAATATATAAAGGAAAAAACTTATTTTTTGCCTAAAGATTTAAATTTTTTTTTTTTAAAAAATCCATAAAAAATCCCAAATGAAAAAAAATGTCAAATCTTATTACTTTTACGTAAAGTCACATAACCTATGAGCAAAATGAGACAAAGATCATGAAAATCGATGCACGCGTTTCGCTTTTATTCGCAATTGAGTAAAGGTATGAATTTCAAAAATTTGCTCGACATATGCACAACTTTGTCTATGGTAAGGTTTTTTCTTTTTTTTTTTTGATTCTCAGAATTAACAAAACGGAATAAACAAAGGGTTATTTAATTTTTATGATTGCGTAAGCAAAGTAATAAACGCTAATAAATGTGCGTGAACAATTAAAAGGAAAAAAGGAAAGGGGACTTTTTTAATTATTTGGGTTTTCCGGTGACTACCTGTATGATTTTTTTACAGAAATGCAACCCACATTTAAGGGTGGTCATTATTCGGAAAATTTAAGACTCACACATGGTGAAACAGGTATGTAGCCACCGTAAAAAAATATACACCCATTTATAAGTACCTGTCAGTAAAATATTAAACAATACACAGTATAAATAGGTCTTCATTGATCGATTTTACTCATTCAACAAGTGTCGACGAACGCGATAGTTAAAATGAGCAAACGTTCGCGAGTATTTGAATGCAATACCAATCCAAGTAATTTTTGTTACATGTGCGGAGAATACGTTTCTGAAAAAAACAAGCGCTGTTTTTCACCTAAATTGAGAGATTCATTTGAAGAGAGCTTCAATTTAAAGGTCTCAAACATAGATGAGCGGTGGACACCAAGTGCTCTATGTCCAAGGTGCTACGTACAGCTAAGTGACTCAAGGTAAGTGTAGATTACGAAATTCAAGAACATATATAACTTATTATTGAAATTCTTTCAGACGACAGCCGAGAATCATCATGCCAATGCTTTGGAGAGCTCCGCTTTGCCATGTAACAGATTGCTACTTCTGTCTTAGCAAAAAAACAGGCGTGGGAAAAAATATACGATGGACTTACGCTGCTGTTTCAACAGTGAATTTTCCAGTGCCATTTTCCGAAGAACCAGTGGACCCGCAACCGTCCGTTTCAAGATGGGCATCTAATAATGAGGCGATACATCCAACATCAGATCCGGAGACAGTAGAAACCACATCAGAATGCGAGTCAACATATACATTGTATGGAGGTCAACGCTTATGTTCCCAAGCAGAACTGAACGATTGGGTTAGAGAATTGAAACTCTCCAAGGAAGATGCAGAGTTGCATGCATCGCGCATGAAACAGTTCGGTTTCTTGGCTCCTGGTGTGGTGACAACAATCTACAGGAAGCGTCATGAACCATACGCAAGGTACTACACAAAAAAAGACAACATCTGTTTTTGTAAGGACATTCCCGGATTATTTGGTGAACTCGGGTACTCTTACGATCCAGGAGAGTGGCGTCTTTTCATCGACAGCAACAAGCAGAGCCTTAAAGCAATTTTACTGCACAACGGCAACAAGAAACCTTCGATTCCAATTGCTCATGCCGTTGACACCAAGGAAACATACGAAGTCATGGACAATCTACTAAAGTGCCTTAACTATGAGAAACACGATTGGAAAGTTTGTGCCGACCTTAAGGTTATCGGTATCCTTTGTGGATTACAAGGTGGATTCACAAAGTACTGTTGTTTTCTCTGCCTTTGGGACAGCCGCGATCGTCAACATCATTACACCAGGAGGAGTTGGACAGAAAGAGTTAACTTCATCCCCGGCAGCGACAACGTGAAATATACACCACTCATAAAAAAGGAAAATGTTTTTCTCCCACCTCTTCACATAAAGCTCGGACTCATAAAAAACTTCGTGAAAGCTATCAACAAAGATGGCGAAGCGTTCGCCTATTTAAAAAACATTTTTCCTCACCTTTCATCGGCAAAGATTAAGGAAGGCGTTTTCGACGGTCCGCAAATTAAAAAGTTGTTGCAAGACCAACAGTTTGAGCACATTTTATCACCAAATGAAGCTGCAGCTTGGAACTCATTTCGGCAAATTGTTTCCGGATTTCTTGGAAACAACAAAAGCTCAAATTACAGAGAGATCGTCGAACAACTACTCCAAAATTATAAAAAAATTGGAGCAAATATGTCGCTTAAGATACATTTTCTACACTCGCACTTGGACTTCTTTCCGGACAACCTGGGCGATGTGAGTGACGAGCATGGTGAGCGTTTTCATCAGCAAATGAAAGAAATTGAGCACCGATACCAAGGATTTTGGAACGAAGCTATGATGGGGGACTATATCTGGTTCCTGATAAGAGAAACAAACCCACAACAATATAAAAGAAAGACAAAAGCACATAATTATTTTAATTTGAAGGTTTTTATTTTTGTGTTTAGATATTTTTTTTTAAAACTTTTTTATAATTAATTAATGTTGATATCCTTAGGATAATTTCTTGTACATATATCGAATTGTTTTTTAATTTAAAGTCATATATTTTTGTCACCCAACAAATTTTAATTTTTTTTGTAATAAAAAAGAAAAAACCTTACCATAGACAAAGTTGTGCATATGTCGAGCAAATTTTTGAAATTCATACCTTTACTCAATTGCGAATAAAAGCGAAACGCGTGCATCGATTTTCATGATCTTTGTCTCATTTTGCTCATAGGTTATGTGACTTTACGTAAAAGTAATAAGATTTGACATTTTTTTTCATTTGGGATTTTTTATGGATTTTTTAAAAAAAAAAAATTTAAATCTTTAGGCAAAAAATAAGTTTTTTCCTTTATATATTCATTTTTAACTTGGAAAGTGTTGCTTGTATAGGAAAACAATATATAAACAGATTAAGGGAATTGTAATTTTAAATTTTTTAAAATTTAATTCAATTAAATCGGGCTAGTGGTTCCTGAGTTATGCCGGACGAAACAAATTAACCAAAAAAAAATTTTTAAAATTAAAAAAAAAAAAAATAAAACAAAAACCAAACGAAAAAAAAATTTTTTATTGCGTTTTTCGAGCTCATGTCAAGGTTATCTACACAGAAAAAATTATCGCATCCGGAGTACATGAAATTTTTTTCATTTTGTTGAGTAGTGTTATTAATTGTAACTCTGAACTTCACTTTTATATTGACTGTACATCCTTGCAACCAGCTATAGTTAAGAGATATTCTGGTGGAACTTAATGTGTGTATATAAATGTAATGTCAATTTTATAAAAATATATCATAACATTTTAACAATATTTGTATTTGGATTAATCATTTAGGAAAACAAATGCTGTAATATGCCTTTAAAAAAAATTCATTTTTTACTCTGTCACATACATGATTTCCCTGTCACAAACATGATAGGCGATTAACTTTTTTAAATAGCCTGGATTTCAAATGAATTAATAAAAAAAGAATGTTTATTATAATGTCAGCGCTGGTTCTAACTATTAAAAAAAAATAAGCATAGAAGCTATTATACATTAGCTGAAATAAATATGCAAAGTGTTGCATATGAAAAGTACTTCTCCAAAATGTCACATACATGATAGCTACAAATTTATTTACTGTACTTTTATTTATGATGCAATGTTTCTGGAAAAATCTGTTAAGGATAACAAGAGCATCCAGTTTCAAGTAAAAATGTAAGTTCAAGAAAATTATCAGCATAAGAACCTTTTAAATATGTATTGGGGGTGAAAAACGCGTAAAAGTGTCACATACGTGATCATGGAACGGCCCAAACATATTTAATGTACTAATTGTATATACCCTTATTGTGCATATTTAAGGTGCGTATCAAAACTATACGATACTAAACAAGGTATTGTTTGGCTACTCCCTCAAATCGTGGTGTTTTGTATTTAGAATAATGTTCTAATATAAAATAAAAGTCTACGTTATGCTTAAAAAAATAATTGTTTTAGTAGATTAATTCACTGCCTTGAATACATACCATTGGTTTTAGTTGCAATGACCCCTTTGTTGCTTAGTTGTAATCGTAACAAAACTATTCGAAACTTCTAAAAAATAAAGAACCTTTCAATTTTGTGTCAAATTTTTAAATTAAATTCTAATTTTATTCATTTGTTATTAAAATGCCACTTGGAACTGTTTTGTCTAGTGAAGAAAAAGGCAAAATAGTTGCATATAAATATGAAGGTCTAAATTATGCACAAATTTCTAGAAAAATCGGTTGTTCGCGCTGTGTTATTGCATCTTTTTTGCAAAATCAAGATAAATATGGCAAAAAGTTTTAAACTGGTCGTAAACCTAAACTATCGGGACGTGACAAGCGAATGATTATTAATAAAGCAACTGTTTCACAACAACATCTGGATGCATGCATACAGCAGGCTGAGGAGGTTTTTTAAATTTGAGCCGGACAAGAAGAAGGTCTACAGAACACTTTCGTACTTGTTTCAATCGCACTCGAAAGAAGTTCCAGCCGAAGATTTACTACATGAGCGCAACTTGCAGGCCAATGCAGAAAAGGGTTCCCAAAATGATAGTTTGGCGAGCATTAAATAGTTCGGAAACTATCGTAAGATCAGTGATGAAAAAAGTCCACACATTATGTCCGCATCATAAGGCAGCACGCCTTCAATTTGCAACAAATAATTTATATATCGACTGGGACTAAGTAAAATTTGTCTTTTTTGGTTGGTTTTTCAAGGCAGTATCGTTGCATATTTTTTTGGCTTCGAAGGTGTGAAAATAATTATCAAAACAAGTGAATAAAATACTAATGCAGAATGATTTGAGCCATTACGTCACATCTGAGATAGCGATTTTTTTTTTCGCTCGAGTTACGTCACCATAAATATTTCATAGCATAATTTTTTATTACAATTTAGGTATATTTTAACTTTATGATTTAATACATTATAAGCACTGGTTAATTCCCGATAATTCAACTTTGCTACAACAACATACATTGGCATACTTTAAATACTCAATAATTCCCAAATTATTCAACTTGTTTAAATGTAATTTAAAGTGTAACAAAGAACAATGGCCTTTTCAAGTGGTTTCGAAACAACCCTGCAGTCAGACTGGGACCAAATGTCTCCTTGTCAACACTCAGTTTACTGACAACCGTAGTAGTTAAAATGTTTCCATTTTTTTTTATAAGCGTCAATATAAAAAATACAGAGACAATAGATGTGGTATATATGTAAGTTAAGATATGGCATACCATACCGAAATATAAAATTATTTATTCTCTGTAAAATTCCGCTACACGCGTAGAACATTTTATGCTGACATTATGTCTACAAAAATTATTCTTTTCGTAATTCGAACCCCTATTTTTAGTTTCCTACAACGTGCTTGCATTTTTTGGCAAAATGCAACATCAACAAAATAATTGCATTATGCTTCTTGCTTTAGGAAGTTTTAAGTTAGTATTAAGTATTGAGTCTTAGTAGTAAGATCAAAAAAATAAAGAATAAAAGAATAAAAAATAAAAATAAAAAAAAAAAAGTCTAAAATAATAATTTGTATCTAGTGTATGCGTCAATATACACAAGACAGAGACAACAGATGTAGTTGTAGTGTGTTTGACAAGTCTACGTTACCCATACCGTCTGTATGTAACTAGAAACCCGCACTTTATGGAATGTTGTTTGTCCACAATATACCGAACCTACTAGCGTGGGATTATGCAATCTATGCAAAATCTCACACTAATATATTTCATGTTTAAGTAGCTTTAAATTTAAATAAGACTTAAATAAAACTGTTGCTCATCAGAGCTTAAACTAAAATGATCGTTTAATTTATATAACGCTACATGGCGATCCTGCCAGGAGTCGAACCTGGAATCTTCTGATATTGTGTTTGTTGTAGTTTTAAGTTGTTGTAGGTTGAGTTAGCATTTTTTCTTCTTCCAAACCATGCTTGAAGGACATTGACTCAAAATATCTTTTATTACCTTGTTCATGTTGGTCTTGAATACGTCGATTTGATCGGGAGCAGAGGTTTGCAATTCTTCCAATACCTTCTTCATATAGTCCTTTAAGTACAAGGTGAACCACTTTTTGTTGCCGAAGGCAAAGCATTCTTGCAAACGGTGATTCATGACAACATCAACGCCCGTCTCAACGGTTGACTAGGTGCCTTCATCAGCTTCTTCTGCCGAAGGATTGAAGCCTTCAATTCTAATGTCACCTTCGCACACTGTGGTAAATCACAAATCTAGCTGGACAAAATTAAAAAAAAATGTCTGGCAATATTCCTTTTGGTCGTTTAATCAGCTTCTCAATACAATAGGTAACTGTAATTCATGTTTTGTTTTTTTTTTTTGTTTTTAGCTCTGATTAGGAAAAAAAAAGCTTTAAAGTAAGTTGTTGTCAACAAGTGCATTCAGATTTCAAAGTGAAGCGTATTTTTTGTGTGTTTTTGGTTTATGATTAAAAAGGCTACGGTGATTTTATTGTCATAATTTTTTTTTATTATTATTAAACTCTATTTCAAGGAAATATATTACAATTTTTGGCTGAATTTCAGTTTATGGGGGACACCCCTAGAGAAAAAATCTGAATATGCCATCCCCTTCAGAATGTTCCCAGGAGTACGAAAATCATAATGAATAAGGGGGCTCACGCCCCCTATGGGCGTGGCAGTCGAAAAACTACCCGGCCCACCTACGTAGACAATATTGGTATCAAATGAAAGGAAATGTCTTCACGATTCCAAAAATACCCGTAGTTGCCAGATCGTCCAGAATTTGAGGAAGATATGTTAATTTTTATAAAATGGGGGAAGGACTTTTTTTTGTTTATTTCTTTTTAGCTCGAGCACTCGAGATCCCCGCCGTCTAGAATTAAGACATACTGGAGTTAAAAAACCCCTAAGCCCGGCCGTAGGCCGGTCACGCAGAAAAACTTTACTAAGCGAAGCCAGTATAACAAATTTTCATTAACCAATCAGAAGCTTTCAAGAGTTTTCCTCGTTTCTTAATTTTCTACTTATCCTCATTTATGATTTGACTCTTGACACGAGAACATCACTAAATATGGATTGCGTTACTGCCTTTGACATTCACGACTGGGGTCGTGAATTGGACGATAAGCCGCCGATTTTATTGAAAAAACTTATGCAATTTGGTATGCTTCCTTCTGAAGGTACTATGCACTGCCCACAAGACCATAGCACGCCCATGCGTTTGGTTAATGATGGGAATCGCTGGAAGTGGCGATGCTATCACTTCACCACCATTAGCAAAAAAAGGGGGGTGGGCGAAAAAGGTGCAACTACGGTGTTTCCCTCATTACAGGAACATTTTTTGCCAAAACCCACCTACCGTTGGTAACGGTATGTAAATTTCTTTCCCTATGGCTGGACCATATTCAGCTGAACACAATAGGGAAACAGATAAGAGTTTCTGGATGTGCTACCTTAGTGGACTGGGCCAACTTCAGCCGCGGAGTCTGTTTCGACGATTTAGTCGTTCGCCGTAAGCCTATTGGTGGCGTCGGCAAAATCGTCGAAATAGATGAGAGCAAGTTTGGCAAGAGGAAGTACCATAGAGGTAAGCGAGTGGAAGGCCAGTGGGTGTTTGGAGCTTATGATAGGGAAACTGGGGAATCCTTTATGGTGCCTGTGGACAAAAGGGACTCTGCCACTCTAGTCCCTATTATCCAAAATTGGATTCTCCCAGGGACCACCATCATAAGCGACTGCTGGAAGTCGTACGATTGCCTCAAGGACACCGGATACATACACCTGCAGGTCAACCACTCAATTAATTTCAAAGATCCGGAGACAGGGGCGCATACCAACAGTATTGAGGGGTCTTGGGCCCATGCCAAACGTTCAATACCTGCTGGTGGAAGGCGCAAAAACTTCATGGGTGGGTACTTGGCACACTACATGTTTACAAAGAGGTGTAATGCGCAGAAGTTGGATCGTTTTGCAGAGTTTTGCCGCATTGCGGGAAAACTGTACAATCCGCTAGGACCCCGTGCCAGAGATTGTAGATGAGTCTGAAGACAGTGAAGATGAGGATGAAGACGACTAGATGCAGATGGCATCTTGGCCGTGAGAAGCGTGGAAACTCACAACTTTACGTGAGTTTTCATGCTTCTCCAAGGGGATTGATTTACTATGACCTCCACGCGGTAATCCCTGGGTAACGCTAACAATAGTAATCTTTTCGCACAAAATGCTCATTTTTGTTTAATTTTAACAAAATATAAGCAAAAAAAAAGGAAAAAAAAAATTTCCCCCACCCCAAATTTTGCCAAAATGGCCATATCGGCTACAAAAATCGCCCGATCTGGCAACTACGGCTATTTTTGGAATCGTGAAGACATTAGCTTTCATTTGATACCCATATTGTCTACGTAGGTGGGCCGGGTCGTTTTTCGACTGCCACGCCCATAAGGGGCGTGAGCCCCCTTATTCATTATGATTTTCGCACTCCTGGGGTCATTTAAGGGGGCGTGGCATTTTTTTTTTCCAGGGGTGTCCCCCATAAACTGAAATTTTGCCCAATTTTTATTTAATTAATTCCATTGTAAGTATTGAAAAAAAAAAAATTTCTGTGAGAAGTTCAGAAAGTGCAAACAATAAAATATTTCCTTTTTTCAAGTAGAGTAAAAGCTGTTTATTCTGGATAATTCCAGTGTAAAACTATATTTGGGTTAATCTTTTAAGTGTTCACTTTAAGGTAAATCAAAAACATCTTACGCTTTTTTGCGACCGCCATACATTTTTTTTCACTTTTCCAGTATGACCTCCACTCTTTCGCGAAAGGAAATTTTGGAAGAATGGGTAAAAACTCCCAAAATACAGCGCAAAGACGTCTTATTGACATTAATAATGGATAGATATTGTCTTCGAGATATACCAGAAGACGCGAAGAAACATCTTAAGGCAAATATAAATATTATTTGTTTTAAGCTAGCCGAAAAATGGATAAAAAGTGGAAGACATCGTGACCGTTTCTTAACATCAAATTCAGTTTGGCTTAATGAACCGTATGTATTGCCTGAAAGAGTACAACAGAAAAGTTGTGAAAAAGCTGGAAGAAAACCGAAAAACTTTGATGACTGTAGTGAAAATCGAAAAAAAGAAAGATACAAAATCTTTTAGATTCAACTGGCCATCAAGAAATTATTAAAGCTAGCGAGCAAGTTTTTCGCAAAATGGGAAAGCGAGATTCAGCCAGACTTGTGAAAGATCTGTCGCAAGCTTCATCCAGTAAAGGTACGGAAGTGAAAAAAGTTTTTAAGAGAATTAGCTCTGAGTCTGTGTCTTTAGCGAGCCTTTCTCCTGATGAAGCCTTATCTTTAATGGTTGATGCTAATTTGTCGAAACATCAATACGATGTTATTCGGCTAAAAGTCAACGCAAAATGCAAAAATCTTTTTCCCTCCTACACTAATGTTCAAAAAGCTAAGAAAAAATGTTATCCAGCTGAAACAGAAATCACTGAGATGCATGCAAAAAGTTCACTCCAGTCATTAGTGAATCATACTATTGAAAGGCTTTGTTTAGCCCAAAAAGAGGTTTTACTCGGTATTAATAAACTGAAAACTGATGAAAATCGTCTTAATGTTTTGATTAAATGGGGATGCGATGGGGCTCAGCAAAAGAAGTATAAACAGAAGTTTTCCTCGGAGGAGGGCCATACAGATGAAAGTTTATTTAGTATTTCAATGGTTCCTATTCAAATGAATTTCAGTTCTACACAAAGAAAAATAATTGTACGGCAAAATCCTGCTCCTTCATCAACACGATACTGCCGTCCAATCAAGTTTGTTTTTGCCAAAGAGTCCACTGAGTTAATTTCTCAAGAAGTTAATTTAGTACAGCAAGAAATTAGAGATTTGTCTCCAACTCTTATCACAAATGGCGAACAAAGTTTTCTTGTTGAGTCTACCTTTATGCTTACTATGATAGACGGTAAAATTTGTACTGCACTATCATCTGTAACTTCTTCTTCTCAAACGTGTTTCATATGTGGAGCGAAACCGAGTGAACTAAATAAACCTTCTGTGATTTTAAACAAAATTGTCGATGAAAGATCTTTAACCTTTGGAATGTCCCCGCTACATTCATGGATCCGTTTTATGGAGTGTGTATTACACATAGCATATAAGCTTCCTATAATGACCTGGCAAGCTCGAGGACCGGAAAATAAAGCAAAAGTGGCTGAAAAAAAAACATATATTCAACAGAGATTTCGAAATGAGATGGGGTTGCTTGTAGACATGCCAACACAACAAGGAGGTAATACAAATGACGGTAACACTGCTAGACGGTTCTTTAGAGCAGCAGAAATGAGTTCAGAAATCACTGGTGTCAATAAAGAATTAATTGAACGCTTTCATATTATTTTGGAAACTTTAGGTAGTGGTTACCCTATTGATGAAGATGCTTTTGAAAGTTTTATTGTTGTCACACGAAATTTATACTTAAACGTATACCCATGGTACATTATGCCAGTAAGCGTGCATAAAATCCTTTTTCATGGAAAAGACATAGTAAGGTCTTGCATTCTTCCTATAGGACAGCTGTCAGAAGAAGCTCAAGAAGCAAGAAATAAGGACACGAGGAAATTTAGAGAAATGTTTACGAGAAAAACATCGAGAATAGACACAAACACCGATCTTTTCAATCGACTCTTAATTTCTTCAGATCCTTTTATCGCAAGTTTGCGTCACACTCCCTGTCGAGTTCGAGGTTTGATAACAAAAGAACCCAGGTAGAAATTGCCGATGGTACCAAAATCAAAGTACTGGCAGAGCGTTGGTTAACAGTAATACCAAAAAAAAGCATTGGGAAAGCACTTATTTGAAACGCTTTGCCAACGTTTGCTGAAAGTGCCTTGCCAATACCTGTTTTGCAAAATTTACAACCGTTTATGAAAAACAACCACTGGCAAAACATCTGTAAACAGTGATTTGCCAACGTTAGCAAAAACGACTTTGCCAGTACTTCTTTGACAAAATTTACGACCGAATATACAAAAATACTACTGGGAAAACATCTTATAAATGTGCTCTGCCAACGCTTATAGAAAATGCTTTGCCAGTACTTCTTTTACAAAATTTACGACCTTATGTGTAAAAATACTACTGGCAAAGCATTGGCTTACAGCGTTTTACCAACACTTGCTAGAAGGGTTTTGCCAGTACATGTTTCACAAAATTTACGACCGTATATGAAAATATACTGCTGGCTAAACATTGGTTTAAATGCTTCACCGACGTTTGAAAAATTGCTTTGCCAGCACTTGTTTCACTTATTTAACTACTGTTTATGAAAATAAGTACAACAGTTTTTTTTATAAATAATTCTTTACTTTATTTATGTAAAAGAGCTATAGCTATCGTTTCACTTTGAAACTTTGTAAGAATGCACTTAACTTCTACTAAATGTATGTTTATTATTACATAATTTTCATTTAAATTTCTTACTATATACAATCCAATTTCTTTTGATGAAAGAGGAAAGTTAAAAAAATCATCAGTTTCATCAAAAACACAACCTTTTACAAATAGGTCATCACATTTGTGCTTAGAATGCTTAATGCTAAAAATTTCATTTATTACCATAACATTTCCGTTACTGAGTGTGCATACATTATTAGGATGAGATGACGTAAATTTAAAACCTTGAATATTAATAAAAGAAAATACAACTTTGGATTCCGAAGATTCTATAACTTTTCCAAGAGAATACTTTGTATTCTTATAAAGTGGATATACCAAAGGGATATTGTTTTTCGAGTTTTCATAATGAAAAGTATGCAATTTTCTATGAATTTGTGCTATTGGATTTTTGGGAGATTTAACAATAGATTTTATATAGCCCAAACTGTTTTCAAAATCGAAAGCAGAAAATTGTGAAACGGGAGCGCCAATGTTAGCAACGTCATCTGCGATATGGATTAGATTATGAAAATTCATTGTTTGCGAACTGGGTCCATAAAAATGTGACATTAGTTCGAAAAATCTTCTTAAAATTTGCTTTACATAATCCGTTTTTAAAGAAGCTAATGTATAAGATGATAAAATCCTACACGATGAATATAACATTAAAAAATGCTTGTACTGATCAGAATTTAATGAATTTTTTAAAACTATAGCGCTACCATATAACAAAAAAAACGGAATTGAGTTGCTTTCCAGTTTTTTATATCCAATAAGTCAAATGATTTCCTTTGAAATTCCGATGGTAGGTCATTTGATATATTCAAAAAATTTCGTTGCAAGACTACAAGGTTTTCCTCTGAAATAAAGCAGTACGAGTTTTTTAAAATAAGTTTTTGTAACAAATATTTGCTGACTCCGAGATGTAACATATGCATTTCATCAAGAACTACATTTTTAACCAAATCAAAATTAACAAGATCAAGTAGTGGGCTAACTTCTTTATTAAGATGATGACCAGGATTAGATTTGTCTCGAAACGACTGCACAGTTCTCTCTTCACTATTTATATCTTTAAAAACTCGAGTATTATTAATAGTTTCTCCCTTCACAACGCACCTTTCACAAGAATAAAATCCTGTATGGCCTTTGGAACATTTAATAAACGCTCGAGCCGGCATGTCACAGCAAAACGCAACTATTTTAAACTTAAAATGTTTTCCATTTAATTCAATACCTTCAAAAATAAAAAAGAATTGCTTTTATAAATAAATATTAAAACAAATTATTTATACCTTCATTTTGGAAAATGTTTGCTTCCAAAACAAAATCTTTCAGAAATTCTCTCGCAGAATATGGCTTTGAATTTCCAAAAAATAACGCAATTAGAAAAGGCTTGGTCATGTAAAGGTTGGAAAATACTTTCCCCATGATGGACCAGAACCCTCTTTTGGATTTATTAAAAACATCCATTCCATCTACGTGTATTAATAATTTAATTTCATTTTCTCCATAAAAATTTGGATGTATAATAAAATTCAAATTTTCTTTAATACCAAAATATTTAAATTGGCCTAGTGTATCGTCCAAACTTTTCATTATGTTAGTTTCACTTCTAACAGTTGAGGTTCCTAAAAGTGTTTTGGACGATTTTGCAAGGGAAATATAACCTTCAGATCTAAATATCATTAATACCTCATCTATAGATTTTTGAGTGAGTACATGAACATTTCTTAAAACCCAATTTTTAATCTTTAAATCTATGGTGCCATTTATTAAATCACTGTGATCTATTTCTTCTGCTTGTGAAAGTAAATCATCTGAATTTGTTTCATCAGTTGTGTTTAATTCGCTTGAACAATCCTCATCTTCGCTAAAATCGATTGTCGGAATATAATCTAACTCCTCTACATCTTCAGCTTTGTACAATGGAACAAATATTTGGTTTTCGTCAGCTTCTACAACAATATTAATGGCGATATTACCCATATCATCACATGCGTCATTACCTTAAATAATTAAAATTAATAAAACGAAATAACTCTTTATAATTTTACTTACCTATTTCAGAATTTTCTTCGTTGTTTAGAAATCTATGTTTTTTTAAACGTTCATAAGACATTTTGGTGTTTTAAATTTTTTTGTTATAGTTGAAGCCAACAGTCGGTATTGTGCTAAACATTCACATGAGCGATATGCTGCTAATTTGGCAGTTTTCAAATTAAACTAGCGATTTCAAGTAACTTCTGGTGGAAAAAATTAAATCACATATCTTGGTTGCGCAATAACAATCAAAACCTTTTAGGTTTTTCCCAATATATTGTACAACCACCAATATGGCATACACATATCAGACTATATACTAACCAATTTTGATAAACTATTAATTAAATAGAAAATTTTGAGTGGTTTAAAATTTAGCTATTTTTTATTAACCAATGTATTAAAAACAAAAAGTTAACATCAGTGCGTAGGCAACATTGTTGTATTTGACCATTTTACATACTGTGCTGCCATACTACAAACAATTCCTAATTTTTTCGGGAATGGAATTTTAGAGTTAACTATCATTAAAAAATATTAATTATTGATCTTAAACGCAAAAGCGTAAATTGTTTTAAACATAATTTTCAGAAAAAGTCCAGTGTGAGATTGTCAAATATACTCAAGTTTTCTATATTTTTCTTTTTATACTTCAGTTTTTATATATTTTGTTCATGCAAACATAAAAATGATACATATTTAAATCTTCATATTCATATATAAACCATATTAACGCAATAACTTGTTTGTAAGCATATATACAATATTTTTATTGATATTTCTCTCAAAAATATGTATTTTTTTACATTTATATAAATTTTGTTATTTTTTTTTTTTTTTGTTTTTTAATAATTTTGTTTTCAAATAATTTTTTTTAAATAATTCTGTTTTCCAAATAACACATTGTAGAACGCAATCTTTTTTATTAGCTTTTTACTGAAAAAAATGTAACAATCGTTATTTTGTATGTTGATATTTTGGGAGTTTTGCAATCCATATAAAAAATTAGAATTTGTAATCTGGCAACACTGTAAGTATTATAAAATAATTGAAAAAATACAGCCCTGCTGTACAAACGTCGTTAGTGATGGTTACTATTGAATACTCAATTCAACTTGGTACTCGATAATACTTAAAAAAAGCTTTGTTTTTAAGGTAGCAATACACTACGCATTATTGTGCAACTTTTGCAAAAATATTGCAGTGCAAAATATTGCCAGTGAGTATATCATATTTGAAGGTTGTACAATAAATTGGAAGAAATCACAATAAATTGTGCATAATATTGTCAATATTATTGTAGTTTTGACCCACACAGTGGAATAAAATGTACAATAGCAAAATACAATTTTCATCTAAGTGATGTCATACTCTGCAAATTTCATAACTTTTTTATAGATATGAAACTGGATTTTTCAAAAAATGCTTTTAAAAACTGGGTTTAACCCAGTTCTTTTTTTCCAAATCGTTTTTAACCCAGTTATAATACAAATGCTCACCAAAATCCAATTTAAACCAGATATCGAGTATAATTTAATGGTATCTGTATCAAGTATTCGGTAATCAGACTATTAATTATTTACAACACTAGTTTTCATATAAACAGTTATAACAGTAAATGAAAAAAATATTTCAATTGGAAAATTTTAAGCGTCGGTATCAGTGCTGGTAAAAAATAAAATTTTAATACAATACAACAATTGAATTAATTTTAATTAAAATTTAAAATGGGCAAACGACAGAAAAGTATTGAAAAACCCGCCGATAATGCTGAAATAGGTGAGTAATTACATGTTTATTTAAAAAGAAAATATTAATTTTGATTTTTCTGCAGAAAAAATTCATGAAATAATGAATTCCATTCCAAGTTTTCAAGAACCCACTACTTCTGCTGAAGCTGAGAAGATGCGGAAGCTTTCAACAGCTCCAATAGTAAAACGTAGAAGTAAGTATAATGATCATACCAAATATTTGTAGCTTTTGTTATGTGTTATGTGTTTTAATTTCCGTGTGCCCGCTAAAGTACACTTTAGTTAAAAAGTGCACTAATGAGGCCAACAGAATTTTCTATGGTATTTTTACCATAATCAAAAAGCTTTAGTGCAACTCTATTGCTTTGTACAAAAATTAATTAATATCATGCAAAAAATTTTCTCAGTGTAGGCACAGAAACTAAATAAATCAGTGTAGGTTTAAAAATTAAATAAAAACTTCTTACTATTTCATTTCAGTTGCAGTTGATGACATACAAAAAATTCAAAGTGACATTGATCATTCGAACGTTGCAGGTTTTCAAAAGGACGGTGTCAAAGACCAAAATAATTGCATTTTAATCGAAGTCAGTGGTAAGTGAATATAATTGAATTTATAAAGTATAAAAGTTTTAAAAAGTTAACTTTTTCAGAGTTAGAAAATGTTAAACGTGATCTTAAGGATGAGATAAGATCACTTAGAAGAAGCATTCAATACGACATGAAGAAAATGAACAACAAAATCGATAAAGTTGAATTTTATATGTCAAATACTAAAAACGTGCGTCCTTTATCTGATATACAGAAAAACCTAGGTTTGCAGTCTCCAATAACAGATTTGGCAGCATTCCATAGCTTTGATAATAAAATCAAAACTGATGAGGAATTTGCTGAAATATTTGTAAGTATTGATTATTAAAACTTAGTATAGTAATTCAACTTTTCCAATTCAACTTTTCCAATTCAACTTTTCTAATTCAAATTTTATTCTTCAGCGTGAATTTTTAAATTTTAAATCGAGAGCCAAATCATTGCATGAGGCAATTGGTGGAGTGCTGTCTGCTGTAATGTCGCAAGACTTACAGATAAAGTTTAGCGCCTGCGGAAAGCCAAATAAAGGTTTGGCTAAACTAAATTTAAGCGGCACTTTTGTGTATGGTGAATTAAAAGGTAATATTTATTTAATACTTTTTTTTAATCAAATTATTTACACTATTTTTCTTGTTCTCAGATACTCTTTTAAAACAATTTGAGAAGGAATCTGAATCGACAATATTATCTAAACTGAGTCGTTGGCTGGCAAATGCCAAAGATAGACATGGAGGAAGACATTCCCGTTAATTTGATTTAATAGCATTAAGGTACTACAATTTTTATTTATATTTGGACAATATGATAATTCAGACCTCATATCTACAATAAAAGTATCTTAAGTTTTTTCATAAAAACGTATTTCAAATACAAATTTAACGAAAAATGTTATTTTCAGACCCAATATTATCAATTTAAACTATAAAAATACAAATTTCAGCTAATTTTTTCTTTATTTTGCAAAAAAAAAACTGTTCAATACCATTCATATTTTTAAATTTTAACAAAATTTTTCAAATATTAAAAGCAAAACCTTCAAATTTAATCAATTTGAATTAGAAATCATTTAATATTACTAAATAATGCCTAAAATATGAATTCAATTTTTTATTTTTTCTATTTTATTTCATTATTAAATTATTTAATTTTAATTTAACTATTTTATTACACAATGTAATTTATTATTAAATAAATCAAAATACAAAAATAAAAATATTGCGTTTCAATAATAAGTAACGCAATCTTTTTAATGATATAAAAAAAAATATTTTTTTTTCCCTATTGTTGTAGAACTTTTCAAATTGTTTCGCCAACGCTTTGCCAACCTTCCGAAATACAAACGGCCAACTGAAGATTGACGTTATCATTTCAGTGTTGGCAGAGCACTTAATTTAACAATGTTGCCAACGCTTTGCCAACGTTTCAAACAACGAACGGCCAACTGAAGATTGACGTTATCATTTCAAGGTTGGCCCAACACCTAAACTTTGGAAAAGCGGGCGTCCTGCCAACGCTTGTACGACCTTATACAGTACTTTGCCAACGCTTTGCCGTTTGTATTTTTCTACCTGGGAAGTTCTCTCATTATTATCTGTTGATGCTTTTGAGGAGGAAGAATCTTTTAACGATGCATATGAAAGTGAATAAATTAAAATCTCTACTTGTCTTTCTGTGTTATTATCTGTATTATTAATGTAATAAAGCAAAACCAAGTAAAGAAAAAAATTATTATCAAATATTTATTAAAAACATTAAAATTATTTTAATATTATAAATGAGTATCTCTGACTCCTTACGTAAAATCTCACTTATAAATTTTATTAATCATGAATCTTAGTTATATTCAACCTAAAAACCAGTATATATAACTACAAATAATCTCAGAGGATGTATTTAAGAAACAAATTTTTATCTAAAAATATATTTTTTCTTGACAGTGAGAACTTTTTATTTTTTGCCTCAATT
The DNA here is from genome assembly GCA_021234595.1 of Delia radicum. Classification (NCBI taxonomy): domain Eukaryota; kingdom Metazoa; phylum Arthropoda; class Insecta; order Diptera; family Anthomyiidae; genus Delia; species Delia radicum. The sequence goes on along the minus strand of CM037852.1, from coordinate 210,781,275 downwards.
TATTAAAAAAAATCTTCTTTAAAAAAACAAAGTGGATTTTTTATAATCATTTATATATTTGAACTGATTTTTTATATAATTCATAAGTGAAAAGTGAACCCAACGCGATTTATTAATTTTGTCCAGTTAGATTTGCGATCTACCACACTGTGCTTCGGAACGGCTTACAACTTTGCCGTAAACCTCGTAAGTTATACATCATCGATCAATTTCATTTTGTAGGTATCAGCGAACATTTCATCGCCAGTAATGATATCCTTGTAAATTTTCATGATTGCGGAGGTTTTTTGTTGTTTTATATGTAGAAAATTAAAAATAAATTTCACAAAGTCACACCGAGAGGACACAAAATGCGGGAATCCGGACACACGACGTTTGCCACGCGCTCAATTATGTGTTAATATTTATTTTCTTTTACGTTGTAGTGAATGCATGAAACAAATAAACAACTGACAATTAGTCATGCATTCATTGTGTTCGATTGCATTCAAAACAAATACACGCACACTACATGTAAAAGTAACAGTAGAACATAAAAATATGAAAGTGAAACCATTGTATGTAGGCTACACATTGGTATTATTCAAGGTCAGTGAATTGAAAAAATATTTAAACAGCTCACCGTTCCACTCCATGATTGGGTCAAAGATTTTGGGTTTCACTTAGAAACCAAAATAGAACGAAATAAACAATAAAGATATGCATTCAACACACGATTGGTGGAATATAAAGTACACTCGATATGCACTCAATATTTAGAAATACAGTCGATATTCAATTGGTGGAATTTAAAATGCACTTAAATATCAAATCGATGATTTGATATTTTGGTTTCTGAAAATCATGTGACCCTAGTAGAAATGTTCAATAACTCTATAGAACTTAATACAAATGTTTAGCAATACTGTGGAATTAAGTACTGAACAAATGTAATATAATAATTTTAAGTTATTTGTTAGCTTTATAAGCAGGGACAAAATAGAAAATAAGGACAGTTCTTAACAGACTAACAACAACGCCTTTTTAATTTACAAGGCGGTCCAGCATTCGCCCCATAAGTTAAACCTTTACATGGCGATCCTGCCACTTTTCTAGTGCTCCCCGATAGAGCACTGAAAAGAAAAAGTCCTGGAAAAAGGCACCTAACCCACTCCACGGTTAGAAAGGCTATACGGCCAAAGTATAGTCGAAGGAAGTTCCCTGTTAGCAAAAAAAAAAAAAACAGGAAGAGCAGTGAGAATTCTTTTTTTTTTGGGCAGCCATCACCAAAGGATGCAGCCGTTACAACACCACGCTGGAACCATCATCCAAGGCCGGATTTAGGAAACAAACTTATTTTTTTTAAATCGGAGTGCTCCTTGTTGAGCACCTAGTTGAACGGAGGCGACTTCGCCCATGTTCAGTAATAAAGCAATAAATAATTAAATATAAATTGAATGGAAGAAAAACTTCCAAGAGTAGGCCCTCAGCCGATCTCAATTTCTGAATATAAAAAAAAGGACAGCCCCAAGGGCAAAACCTGTGGAAATTGTCATTCCAAAAATAAAGGCACCTAAGCGTAGGGGAGGCTATTTAGTAAAGAAGAGACGAGAACTGGCGAACCTTAAGAGACTAGTCAATTCTTCACCACCGCCCCCGTGGAACCTAACGGTTCAGTATTGGGAAAGGATTGATACAATCCAATTTTATAATAAATAAGATTAAAAATAACTAAAATTCATTAAAACTAACAAATGAATTTAAATTAAGAATTTAAAATTGAATAAAAATAAATAGTGAGCCATCAGCCACTCAAAAAAAAAAAAATATATATGTAAGTTAGCAACGCTATGTGAATACCTATAATAGTTGAGCAAATATTGTGAATATCGTATTACAAATGCACTTTCCTTTTGTAGGTTTTACTTGTTGCTTTATGATTTGCTAAAACCACTAAAATTTTAATAAGAATGCAGACAGCGTCAGCATATTTTTATTAATTTTTTAAAGCTGTGGAAAGAGCCGATTGGCTAATATAGGGTAAATTTTAAATATTAAAATAATGCATTGTTAGCAGATTTAGGCTAATTTAAAGTTTGTGAAATAAAAATTGACATTCTATGTCGAATCACTCAAAAAGAACAACGTTCTTTTATTAAAACAAAATACAAGAGCAGTCTTGTTAACTGGCGCCCAACGTACTCTGGATAAATGAAAAAATCCTTATAAAAGGATAAAGTGATTTAAAAACAGTGAAAAAATCCTTATAAAAGGATAAAGTGAATTAAAAAATAAAACAGTGAAAAATCCCTATAAAAGGATAAAGTGAATTAAAAAAACAGTACAAACAGTGAGAAAATCCTTATAAAGGATAAAGTGAATTTAAAAAAAAAAAACAGTGAAAAAATCCTTATAAAAGGATAAAGTGAATTAAAAAAAAAAAAAACGTACAAAACCTGTAGTGAATGCATGAAACAAATAAACAAATGACAATTAGTCATGCATTCTGTGATGGCAACATCGTATTCACCAACGCCCCCTAGTTGCCAGTAGCACCAGCTGTTGGCCCACGCAACTGCAGCCAACTTCAGGCAGACGCGAGTTGACAGATCATGGCGCAAACCCCAACCGTTCTCTTACACTCTCAACCTTCAAGTTACCAAAAGCAAAAAATAATTTATAAAAAAAAGCCTTAAAACTATTTTATATTTAAACTTATAAATAAAACCAAAAAAAGTGAACAACAACAACCCAAAACTAAGTTTAAAGAACATAACACTGTGGCTGAACATAAACTCTATTTAAACTTAAACACTAAACTTAAATTAATAAAAATATGCAGTTTATAACGTTTAACTAAAGACTTAATGTGTTTTATTTTAAATAAATATTTAAATTGAATTACCCTAACCCCAAACCCGAATGTAAACATGGTCCTTCGAACCGGAAAAAACTATAGTCGAACAGATAATGATACGGTCAAATCGTTTCTTGAATCTTCCCATCGGGTGTGGACCCGTTGGAGTAAGAAGTAGAGAAGTGGTTAAAAATTGCGATGACGAATTACGCCGAATGGTAATCGACACGCCTGACATCGCAGATGCAGGCGTGCGATTCATGGATTTTTTAATAAGCAAGAGAAATGAAACCCCCAATTCTCAGCGCATCAGTGTATTACCCCAAGACATAAGACACCTCGTTGCGCCTAAGATCAGGGAATCAAGATTTATTTTACCAGAAAGAGAGGATCGGAATCTGAAAAGCTACTTCAACATGAATGAGTCTTCAGAAACCGGATTATTCATACTTACCCTTATTCATAGAAACACTCTCAAGGGAGTAGTGGACCGGGTAGATAACCGAGGTACTGCTTCCTGCAGATTTTACGATATTTACGCATCAAGTTCTCTGATAATGTAAATGAAATATCCCTGTCATTCTATTGCCAATCTCGAATCACACAGCGTGGTGTAGTGTAATTAACAAGTCAACATTGTCATGCCATTGTCATGCCATCACTGTCATTTGACACTTGATTGTGATTGGCTAAGAACCGTATTTTGTTGACTCGTTAATACGACACCTTTATATTTATGAACGTGGGAATCACTCAATTTGTGATTACCCACAGAATATTTTAAGGTAGATTAAGAGTTTTTAAATATATAATAAACAGTCGCTCATTAGAGCCAAAAGAACAATAATTGAAGTGCTTATTATATTACGCAGTACATGGCGATCCTGCCAACGGTTTTTCATAGAAAAAATATATAAACTAAAAAAAAAAATGTGTTAACTATAAATATCAAAATTGTGGAAAAGTTAAAATAAATAAAGATCTTTGTAATGGACACAATGGGATCCGCTTAAGGATGGCTATCTCAATGTCACGTCTTACGGCTGCAGTACTAGCTAATGCTAGAAAGAGTCGTAGAATAGCTACTAAAATATTCGGAATTCAGCTAACCATGAATCAAATTGAAAATATATTGAAGGGTCCTTTGCACGTCGATGTGTCTGGTGCCATGCTCAGATGCTTGAAACAACATTGTGACGATCTTGTTGACTGGACCCCTACAAATTTCGCGCAATGTCTCATCTTAGCCATGGAAGCTAGAATGAAGAATGATGTTGCACGTATGCCCCCCTTAAAACGGATAACTCATATCTGCACCCTCGCTTCATTAATAATTAGTCAAGTTAGAAACCCGGTGGACCAAGCCATCCCTCTGTCTTCTATACTTAGGTGGGTTATGGATATCGCATGTTTTAATTGCACTTTAAATACGTGCCATGATTATGTGGACCCTGTCGAGTTCACACTGTTACCAGTTGGATATGAAGTAAGGACGATCAGCATTGCTAATGAAATGACTGTTTCCGCAGTCGTGTTAGACAACCCAGCTGTGCATGACGATATGATAATACCGACAGATCCATTAAACGGTGGATTGCATCATGAATGGTCTTGTCAGGTTTTTGACAGCTCTAAGTTACAAGTGTCAGTACTGGGATCTCACTCGGTTATGGCGTGTGGTAAACACGATAAAAAGATAAAATGATGATCGAGAGAAAATCGGCATACACAAAGCGCACAGTTTTATCGGATATTGCGCGCCTATTTGACCCAGCTGGTTGGTTAGCGCCTATTGTCGTTTCTGCTCAAATTATTATGCAGCAGATATGGCAGGACAACACAGCTTGGGATGAATGTCTTAAACCCCTCACCCTAATAAGATGGCAACAATTTTTGAAATATTATGATAATATTGAGAAAATTCGAATTCCGAGATGGATTTATTACACACCCTCTGCTGATATTGAGTTTCATGGCTTTTCAGATGCTTCTGAAAAAGCCTACTCAGCGGTTTTATACGCTCGAGTAACATAACCCTGTTGTTTGCTAAAACAAGAGTTGCACCCATAAAAGTTGTGTCTTTACCCAAATTAGAACTTTGTGGAGCAGTGTTATTAGCCAACATGGTACACAATTTGCTCACACAACTCAATTTAACCCATCATCGAACATATTTTTGGACGGACTCATCCATAGTCTTGGCTTGCAACCAAACTCGTGAAAAACATTTGTCGCAAACCGAGTTGCGACTATATATGAAACTGTCGGAGTCGAAAATTGGAGGCACGTCATTTCACACGATAACCCAGCGGATGTTGCCAGCCGTGGCTGTAATCCCGATGAGTTAGCAGCGAATTCCCTCTGGTGGAATGGGCCTTCATGGCTGAAAGACCCCTCAGTAAAAAAAACAGTGCTTAATTATTCTTATCTTACCGGTCAACATCGTGATTGCAACAGTATTCCGTATGGGTGATTGCAGCAGATTAGCCGAACTGGCAACATCTCTAAATGAGATGTCCATTACTTCAATCAGAAATAATAATAATACTATTCACAAAAACAATTCTAGTCGCAGCAACGTCAATCGTACCAGTTCTGGTGCCATTCCTAAAAAACGTACTATTACAAGTCCTGGGACTACTAATATCGTTGCTGCAACTGGAGGCAGTAATTCTCATAATCCTAACGCTCAACGCAGATTTGAGCGTAGTTCTAACCAAAACATAATTAATATATCCGAAGGTGAACGTACTTAAGAAATATGCCAACATATTGATGATATCTCTTTGGAAAACTTGTTGACATTTTCAGTATCAGTAGACACTAAAGTCATTTGTACTGAAATGCCAGTCAAAAATATATCTAATAAACATTTACAAGTGTTTTATAATACACGGGACGTATATAACATATATCAAAAGGACTCTCTACTGAGCGTCCGGGATTACTACACTAGTATGTGTAAAAATTACTTTCTTACAACTTTCACTACGGTCTCAACTGATACTAATGATGTTGATTTTTTCTGTCTGAATGGAAAAAATGTAATTCAGAGCAATATTGAACGCAATTCTTTTACTAGTGGTGGATGCTGCAACATAATACAACATCCTACCATTCAGTATTACTTTAGTCATTTTCAACATAACTTAAATAACGGATTACGCGTCACTTGTGATAAGCATAAATTCAGTTATGGTGTTACCAATTCATTGATTAGTGCAAGTAATGGATTGCACGTCAATGTAAGCCAGATAAAATTCTTAGGTTTAATGTCTAATGAATGTGTTCATTGTATAGCGTTGGCCACAGCTGCTATGCTGAGTTCAGTGCTAGAAGTTTTCCTCCCTATCAACCATTCCGTATTGAATGATGCAACTTTGTTAGATAATTTGGCGGCCATATTTAAAATGGCTTATAATAAGTGGTGCACTGACGTTAGTCGTGTACAGGTGCTCCATGATCGTAGTAATATTATGGTATTTGATTACTCATATAGTGTAAAAATGATTACCCTATTGTTGGGTTTATATTTTAACGTTAAGATATATTACGTTAGTAATGTGCATAAAAAACGCAGATCACTGATATTGGATTTCTCCGCTTATGACGATCACTATATCAATAGTAATTTATTAAATTTTTTCAACGCATATTTTAGCTTCATACTAAAACTAGGTATATATAATTTTTCCCTATTAGTGGCTAGTGAGTACGCGTCACATGTTAATGAACCATGTGTAGTGTACAAATATAGACCATTTAAATGTGCTTATTCAATGTACGGATACTATGCCCCTGAAATATCCTTTCATAAAGATACAAGCATGGGCATATCCCATAAACACAATACCCTTGAACTGCTTATAATACCAAAAAATGGTTGCCTTAGTGATGGGCTTGATTTGCATGTACGAACCATCATCTCTAAGCGCATAAGGGAGAAAATGGGTAGTTACATACATAAATATTACCTACCAACATTGCGCGATCGTAGATTTAGATTCGTTTGGCTCACCTCAATTAGTACCAGCAAGGTTAAGGAATTGTGTGGGCAATTATTCAACCTTTTAACTTATGGCAGAAATGAGTTTTTTAGCAATTGTGCAGATAATTATGATACTATTTCTGACGCCCAACAAATACAGTTGGCCGACGAAGTTTTCATATATGGCATTATGTCCTGTAGCTTACACACAGAAAACAGATTCATTGTGACTACCGAATTATTCGCCAACTGCATGGTTCGGTTGTAGCCATTGATATTTTCGTTTGGGGCCACAGAAATTCGACCAATAAAAGAGAATTTCTTTTGGATAACCAAATTTAAATTGACCCATTAATACATTTGGCTGTGGCAACCAAATAATTCGATTGTTGCAACCAAACTATTCGGTTGGCGAAAAATTCAGTTGTCACAATGAATCTGTTTCCTTTGTGTAGGTAACCACGTGTTCAGGACTTTGATATTTACTTCCAGCTGTATAAAAGCTACCAATGTACAGCGAAAAATAAGCATGCTGAAATGTTTGCATGTATACCCGGTCCGACTACGACCGCTTTTTCGACAAAAAAAAAAATGGCCCACAACTACACAGACATTTTCAACTCAAGCTGAGGCAAAACCCAGCCAATCTTTTGTAACATTTTGATGAGATTTTCAAAATGGTCTTACGAGTCATGTCGTATGTGTATCGGTTTTATGACCGTATCTCATTAACCCGACGAAACCTCGCTCGTCATGAAGGAATTGCTCCTGATCGTAATAATACGACTTCAGTCAACAAAAGACTCAATATTTTATTAGATCACCCAAGCATTTCACTCGAGTCTCAGGAGATAGATTCAACTAAGGATAGACTTGTAATTCTGTGTCAAACCCAATACTTTTCAGACGAATATAAATGTTTGAAAAAGAAAATCCCTATACCCAAAAAGAGTAGCTTACTAACCCTAACACCCTTTTTAGACTCAAAAAATATTATTCGTGCAAATGGTCGACTAGCGAAATCAAATTGTTTAACTTATGATGAAAGACACCCAGTTTTATTACCTTATGGAAGTTGTTTTGCCAAATTAATTACCCTGCATGTCCATTTGGTAGCCCTACATGGAGGAAATCAGGTTATGCTGAGAGTAATTCGGTCAGGCTATTGGATTCCAAAGTGAACAACAACAACAACCCAAAACTAAGTTTAAAGAAAATAACACTGTGGCTGAACATAAACTCTATTTTAACTTAAACACTAAACTTAAATTAATAAAAATATGCAGTTTATAACGTTTAACTAAAAACTTAATGTGTTTTATTTTAAATAAATATTTAAATTGAATTACCCTAACCCCAAACCCGAATGTAAACATGGTCCTTCGAAACGGAAAAAACTATAGTCGAACAGATAATGATACGGTCAAATCGTTTCTTGAATCGTCCCATCGGGTGTGGACCCGTTGGAGTAAGAAGTAGAGAAGTGGTTAAAAATTGCGATGACGAATTACGCCGAATGGTAATCGACACGCCTGACATCGCAGATGCAGGCGTGCGATTCATGGATTTTTTAATAAGCAAGAGATATGAAACCCCCAATTCTCAGCGCATTAGTGTATTACCCCAAGACATAAGACACCTCGTTGCGCCTAAGATCAGGGAATCAAGATTTATTTTACCAGAAAGAGAGGATCGGAATCTGAAAAGCTACTTCAACATGAATGAGTCTTCAGAAACCGGATTATTCATACTTACCCTTATTCATAGAAACACTCTCAAGGGAGTAGTGGACCGGGTAGATAACCGAGGTACTGCTTCCTGCAGATTTTACGATATGGACATGCTGCGCGATGGTCGCATCAAGTTCTCTGATAATGTAAATGAAATATCCCTGTCATTCTATTGCCAATCTCGAATCACACAGCGTGGTTTAAGGATTGCTATCTCAATGTCACGTCTTACGGCTGCAGTACTAGCTAATGCTAGAAAGAGTCGTAGAATAGCTACTAAAATATTCGGAATTCAGCTAACCATGAATCAAATTGAAAATATATTGAACGGTCCTTTGCACGTCGATGTGTCTGGTGCCTTGCTCAGATGCTTGAAACAACATTGTGACGATCTCGTTGACTGGACCCCTACAAATTTCGCGCAATGTCTCATCTTAGCCATGGAAGCTAGAATGAAGAATGATGTTGCACGTATGCCCCCCTTAAAACGGATAACTCATATCTGCACCCTCGCTTCATTAATAATTAGTCAAGTTAGAAACCCGGTGGACCAAACCATCCCTCTGTCTTCTATACTTAGGTGGGTTATGGATACCGCATGCTTTGATTGCACTTTAAATACGTGCCATGATTATGTGGACCCTGTCGAGTTCAAACTGTTACCAGTTGGATATGAAGTAAGGACGATCAGCATTGCTAATGAAATGACTGTTTCCGCAGTCGTGATAGACAACCCAGCTGTGCATGACGATATGATAATACCGACAGATCCATTAAACGGTGGATTGCATCATGAATGGTCTTGTCAGGTTTTTGACAGCTCTAAATTACAAGTGTCAGTACTGGGATCTCACTCGGTTATGGCGTGTGGTAAACACGATAAAAAGATAAAAATCGTGTGTAAGAATTCTATATCGGAATGCAAAAGAAGACTCATTTTTCTTCAATGTACCGATGATCGAAAGAAAATCGGCATACACATTATTATTATGCAGCAGATATGGCAGGACAACACAGCTTGGGATGAATGTCTTAAACCCCTCACCCTGATATTGTGTTTCATGGCTTTTCAGATGCTGCTGAAAAAGCCTACTCAGCGGTTTTATACGCTCGAGTAACACCCATAGACGGACCAAGTTCCATAACCCTGTTGTTTGCTAAAACAAGAGTTGCACCCATAAAAGTTGTGTCTTTACCCAAATTAGAACTTTGTGGAGCAGTGTTATTAGCCAACATTGTACGCAGATTTGAGCGTAGTTCTAACCGAAACATAATTAATATATCCGAAAGTGAACGTACTAAAGAAATATGCCAACATTAGCATGTCCCTTATATGGGTTTGTTTTTTTTTTTTTTTTCAAATATGATATGCATACCCTCTAATATTGTTCGAAATGGTCTAGAAGAGCTAAATTACAAATATTAAACCTTTTGGACAATGTTAACCCATGCCAAGACTCGGTCAAAGTTTAGATTTGGGGTCATATAAGGCTATGTATGGAATTTCTAAAAAAAAAACTTTTGATAGACAAATTTAATAACAACATTATGAAATATGATAATTATTATAAAAACTACCCATCTGTAGCCAATACTAACCCTTTCTGGCCCACGTAAATTTGAATAATACAACAAAGAAGACAAACTTCATACGCTTATCATGTGCATGATTTAATTTGGTTTACAATTGTTTTAGTATTTCTCTTCTTTGATTCTACATAAACTTAAAGTAAATATTCTGCAACAGCAGCAGTGGCGACAGAAATAAGTACAAACTAACGGTTGTTTGCTCAGTTGAGCAATTATCATCATTTAATATTAAAAAAAATAATAGTTATTGTTGTATTTCTGCATAATTTGTTTTCAATGCTATTGCTTTTGCTTTTTTTTTTATTAAGAACTCGAAGCATCTACAAAATTGCTCGCAATTTACAGGTCTCTTTTGTGCAACGTTTATTCATAAATGCTTTGGATTTATTAGTAATTTACAGCTATTCGCTGTTTTGTGTTGTGGAACATTTACTTATTTTTAATTGTGAAAAAACCTTCAGTGCTAATTGAAATCATTAAGATCAACATGTCTCTCGCGTTACGCAGCTCTATCAAAAAAATATATTTAGTGGGAGATGTAAAACATCAAATAAATGGAACAAAGCTTCCATCAAATAGACAAGTTCTATCAGTTTTGTTTTATAATACTCGTCAAGTAAAATTAACAGTTAGTGCAAGTGCAAATCTTGTGATTCGGGAATGCGTGATATTTTGGGAAAAAAGTAGACTTCCCACCAAAGCTTTTCCAAACAGTGTTAAAAAACTTACAGATCTGCATAATGTTTGGAGAAAACTGCAAAAGGGATCAAAAAATACAACTGATGCGTTTAAAGCCCGTGAAAGAAAATTCGTTGATAATTTGGATAACTTGTTTGACATCGCACATGCTGATGCATTAACTACAATAGCAATTGAGGAGGATAGATTGTTTTTACAACGACAGAGAGAAACAGGTCGCCCGGGTCATTTGGCAGGTGTAGATAACATTTTGGCTGAAAAAGAGGATCGAAAACGGCAAAGGGAATTGGCATTTGAACAAAGGCGCTTAAAAACCGAAGAAGCTACGACGTCTAATGCTTGTTATGTTTTTCCATCAGATGATTCCACCTCAGAGGACTCGGATAATACAATCTCACCTGTTTTACCACTAAAAAAAGAAGAGGTATTAAAAAGACGAGGAAGAAAAGAGTTCCTTACTCCAAAATTGGTATCAGCTTTTGATAGATGCCAATTGAGTGTTAGAGATGCAGTTTTTATTGTTCAGGCTACCATGGAAGCACTTGGCCATAATATCGATGATTATCCAATCAACAAATCATCTATTCAAAGAATTAGGGTAGAAAAAAGAAAAGAACGTGCAGAAGCTTTAAAAAGTGATTTTAAAAGTAATATTCCAGAAGTTGTTACATTACATTGGGATGGTAAATTAATGCCTGCTATAAATATAAAAAATGGCAAGGAAGAACGATTACCAGTACTTATCACTTATGGAAAAAATGAACAACTTATTGCAGTACCAAAGTTAGAAAATTCTTCCGGCAAAGAGCAAGCACAAGCCGTTTGGTCCTCAATAGTGAACTGGAATTTAGAAGACAGCGTGCAAATTTTATGTTGCGATACAACTGCATCTAACACTGGTCGTTTTAAAGGTGCTTGCGTACAATTAGAACAAAAGTTCGACAGAGAATTATTATTCTTCGCTTGCCGTCATCATGTATATGAGCTTGTTCTTAAAAGTGCTTTTGAATGTAAACTCAGTGAAAATAAAGTCGGGCCCGACGTAACTCTTTTCAAAAAATTTAAGGAGAATTGGAGTAACATTAACAGCCGCAATATTCAATATTTTCAAAATGATATAAATAAACATTTTTCGCCTGAAAAAATTAAAGATCTTTTAATTTTTTATTCAGCTCAATTAAAAAAAAACAAACAAGAAATGATTATAGAGAGTTAATAGAGTTGTGCATTATATTTATGGGTGGAAATACCGACAACAAACTAACAATCAGACCACCAGGAGCAATGCACCACGCACGTTGGATGGCCAAGGCGATATATTCGCTAAAAATGTGTCTGCTTCAATCAGAGTTCAGTTTAACAGACCAAGAAAAAGACGGATTACTTGCTTTGAGTTTGTTTATAGTCACAACATATGTGAAGCCGTGGATAACCTGTCCGTCAGCATTAAAGGCGCCGTACCAGGATTTATGTTTCCTCAAAACATTGAAACAATATGAAAACATCGACAAAGAAATATCGAAATCAGCTTTCGGGAAGTTTTGTCAACACTTGTGGTATTTGTCGCCAGAATGTGCCATATTTTCTTTATTTGACAATGATGTGGAATTGGAAACAAAGGCAAAGATGGTGGCAAACTTTAGTAAAGAAAATGTTTCCAATAATATAAAACGCTATATTCTAGATGAGGGAAGCACTGATTTTTTATTAAGTAAGCACATGTTACTATTTTTAATTGTATGTCATTTATTAACTTTATTTGTCTTGCAGAAAAACAAATGTGCGACTTTATAAACAACAAAAGCAAAGATACTCTTATAAATTTGAAAATACCAGATGATTTTTTAACAGTTTCTCCCATTTTATGGAATGAAAACGCATCATATATAAAAGCCAGAGAATTTATTTCTGATCTGAAGCCAATAAATGACGTTGCTGAGAGATCGGTAAAGCTCATGCAAGATTTTCACGGTTTGATCACTGCAGATGAAGAACAAAAACAATGTTTACTACAATGCGTGCAGGAGCACAGAAAGTTGTATCCGGATTGCAAGAAAGACACTCTCAAGAGAAAATATCCAAACGAATAATTCATACATAACTTTGTTCCATTATAACCATAACAAACTCCCACGTGAGCGTATATTAAAATTTTAAATTCTGGCATAAATTAACGGTAATCATTTTGTTGATATTTCGAACTAACTTATGTGTAAGAAAGCATTAGAACACAATAAAAAAACCCTACATGTTATATGATTAATAGCAGTTTAAAAAAAAATAATGTACAATAAATAAAAAACTGTATGTGTATGTAAAATGACAGTTTCTAAAATATGGGAAGCTTGTCTTCTTTGTTGTATTATTCAAATTTACGTGGGCCAGAAAGGGTTAGTATTGGCTACAGATGGGTAGTTTTTATAATAATTATCATATTTCATAATGTTGTTATTAAATTTGTCTATCAAAAGTTTTTTTTTTAGAAATTCCATATATAGCCTTATATGACCCCAAATATAAACTTTGACCGAGTCTTGGCATGGGTTAACATTGTCCAAAAGGTTTAATATTTGTAATTTAGCTCTTCTAGACTATTTCGAACAATATTAGAGGGTATGCATTAGAAAAATTAAACTTTCATATATAAGGGACATTCTAGCCAACATATTGATAATATCTCTTTGGAAAACTTGTTGACATTTTCAGTATCAGTAGACACTAAAGTCATTTGTACTGAAATGCCAGTCAAAAATATATCTAATAAACATTTACAAGTGTTTTATAATACACGGGACTCCAAAGGACTCCAAAGGACTCTCTACTGAGCGTCCGGGATTACTACACTAGTATGTGTAAAAATTACTTTCTTACAACTTTCACTACGGTCTCAACTGATACTAATGATGTTGATTTTTTCTGTCTGAATGGAAAAAATGTAATTCAGAGCAATATTGAACGCAATTCTTTTACTAGTGGTGGATGCTGCAACATAATACAACATCCTACCATTCAGTATTACTTTAGTCATTTTCAACATAACTTAAATAACGGATTACGCGTCACTTGTGATAAGCATAAATTCAGTTATGGTGTTACCAATTCATTGATTAGTGCAAGTAATGGATTGCACGTCAATGTAAGCCAGATAAAATTCTTAGGTTTAATGTCTAATGAATGTGTTCATTGTATAGCGTTGGCCACAGCTGCTATGCTGAGTTCAGTGCTAGAAGTTTTCCTCCCTATCAACCATTCCGTATTGAATGATGCAACTTTGTTAGATAATTTGGCGGCCATATTTAAAATGGCTTATAATAAGTGGTGCACTGACGTTAGTCGTGTACAGGTGCTCCATGATCGTAGTAATATTATGGTATTTGATTACTCATATAGTGTAAAAATGATTACCCTATTGTTGGGTTTATATTTTAACGTTAAGATATATTACGTTAGTAATGTGCATAAAAAACGCAGATCACTGATATTGGATTTCTCCGCTTATGACGATCACTATATCAATAGTAATTTATTAAATTTTTTCAACGCATATTTTAGCTTCATACTAAAACTAGGTATATATAATTTTTCCCTATTAGTGGCTAGTGAGTACGCGTCACATGTTAATGAACCATGTGTAGTGTACAAATATAGACCATTTAAATGTGCTTATTCAATGTACGGATACTATGCCCCTGAAATATCCTTTCATAAAGATACAAGCATGGGCATATCCCATAAACACAATACCCTTGAACTGCTTATAATACCAAAAAATGGTTGCCTTAGTGATGGGCTTGATTTGCATGTACGAACCATCATCTCTAAGCGCATAAGGGAGAAAATGGGTAGTTACATACATAAATATTACCTACCAACATTGCGCGATCGTAGATTTAGATTCGTTTGGCTCACCTCAATTAGTACCAGCAAGGTTAAGGAATTGTGTGGGCAATTATTCAACCTTTTAACTTATGGCAGAAATGAGTTTTTTAGCAATTGTGCAGATAATTATGATACTATTTCTGACGCCCAACAAATACAGTTGGCCGACGAAGTTTTCATATACGGCATTATGTCCTGTAGCTTAGGTAACCACGTGTTCAGGACTTTGATATTTACTTCCAGCTGTATAAAAGTTACCAATGTACAGCGAAAAATAAGCATGCTGAAATGATTGCATGTATACCCGGTCCGACTACGACCGCTTTTTCGACAAAAAAAAAAAAAAATGGCCCACAACTACACAGACATTTTCAACTCAAGCTGAGGCAAAACCCAGCCAATCTTTTGTAACAGCTGTAAATTCTAACCCAAACGACACAGACAACCCTGACATTTTGATGAGATTTTCAAAATGGTCTAAAGCCTTACGAGTCATGTCGTATGTGTATTGGTTTTATGACCGTATCTCATTAACCCGACGAAACCTCGCTCGTCATGAAGGAATTGCTCCTGATCGTAATAATACGACTCCAGTCAACGAAAGACTCAATATTTTATTAGATCACCCAAGCATTTCACTCGAGTCTCAGGAGATAAATTCAACTAAGGATAGACTTGTAATTCTGTGTCAAACCCAATACTTTTCAGACGAATATAAATGTTTGAAAAAGAAAATCCCTATACCCAAAAAGAGTAGCTTACTAACCCTAACACCCTTTTTAGACTCAAATCAAAGCGAAATCAAATTGTTGAACTTATGACGAAAGACACCCAGTTTTATTACCTTATGGAAGTTGTTTTGCCAAATTAATTACCCTGCATGTCCATTTGGTAACCCTACATGGAGGAAATCAGGTTATGCTGAGAGTAATTCGGTCAGGCTATTGGATTCCAAAGTGAACAACAACAACAACAACCCAAAACTAAGTTTAAAGAAAATAACACTGTGGCTGAACATAAACTCTATTTTAACTTAAACACTAAACTTAAATTAAAAATATGCAGTTTATAACGTTTAACTAAAGACTTAATGTGTTTTATTTTAAATAAATATTTAAATTGAATTACCCTAACCCCAAACCCGAATGTAAACATGGTCCTTCGAACCGGAAAAAACTATAGTCGAACAGATAATGATACGGTCAAATCGTTTCTTGAATCGTCCCATCGGGTGTGGACCCGTTGGAGTAAGAAGTAGAGAAGTGGTTAAAAATTGCGATGACGAATTACGCCGAATGGTAATCGACACGCCTGACATCGCAGATGCAGGCGTGCGATTCATGGATTTTTTAATAAGCAAGAGAAATGAAACCCCCAATTCTCAGCGCATCAGTGTATTACCCCAAGACATAAGACACCTCGTTGCGCCTAAGATCAGGGAATCAAGATTTATTTTACCAGAAAGAGAGGATCGGAATCTGAAAAGCTACTTCAACATGAATGAGTCTTCAGAAACCGGATTATTCATACTTACCCTTATTCATAGAAACACTCTCAAGGGAGTAGTGGACCGGGTAGATAACCGAGGTACTGCTTCCTGCAGATTTTACGATATGGACATGCTGCGCGATGGTCGCATCAAGTTCTCTGATAATGTAAATGAAAAATCCCTGTCATTCTATTGCCAATCTCGAATCACACAGCGTGGTTTAAGGATGGCTATCTCAATGTCACGTCTTACGGCTGCAGTACTAGCTAATGCTAGAAAGAGTCGTAGAATAGCTACTAAAATATTCGGAATTCAGCTAACCATGAATCAAATTGAAAATATATTGAACGGTCCTTTGCACGTCGATGTGTCTGGTGCCATGCTCAGATGCTTGAAACAACATTGTGACGATCTCGTTGACTGGACCCCTACAAATTTCGCGCAATGTCTCATCTTAGCCATGGAAGCTAGAATGAAGAATGATGTTGCACGTATGCCCCCCTTAAAACGGATAACTCATATCTGTACCCTCGCTTCATTAATAACACTAGTCAACAGTCAAAATGTACTCGGGATGCGATAATTTTTTCTGTGTAGATAACCTTGACATGAGCTCGAAAAACGCAATAAAAATTTTTTTTTTCGTTTGGTTTTTGTTTTATTTTTTTTTTTTTAAATTTTAAAAATTTTTTTTTGGTTAATTTGTTTCGTCCGGCATAACTCGGGAACCACTAGCCCGATTTAATTGAATTAAATTTTAAAAAATTTAAAATTACAATTCCCTTAATCTGTTTATATATTGTTTTCCTATACAAGCAACAGTTTCCAAGTTAAAAATGAATATATAAAGGAAAAAAACTTATTTTTTGCCTAAAGATTTAAATTTTTTTTTTTAAAAAATCCATAAAAAATCCCAAATGAAAAAAAAATGTCAAATCTTATTACTTTTACGTAAAGTCACATAACCTATGAGCAAAATGAGACAAAGATCATGAAAATCGATGCACGCGTTTCGCTTTTATTCGCAATTGAGTAAAGGTATGAATTTCAAAAATTTGCTCGACATATGCACAACTTTGTCTATGGTAAGGTTTTTTCTTTTTTTTTTTGATTCTCAGAATTAACAAAACGGAATAAACAAAGGGTTATTTAATTTTTATGATTGCGTAAGCAAAGTAATAAACGCTAATAAATGTGCGTGAACAATTAAAAGGAAAAAAGGAAAGGGGACTTTTTTAATTATTTGGGTTTTCCGGTGACTACCTGTATGATTTTTTTACAGAAATGCAACCCACATTTAAGGGTGGTCATTATTCGGAAAATTTAAGACTCACACATGGTGAAACAGGTATGTAGCCACCGTAAAAAAATATACACCCATTTATAAGTACCTGTCAGTAAAATACTAAACAATACACAGTATAAATAGGTCTTCATTGATCGATTTTACTCATTCAACAAGTGTCGACGAACGCGATAGTTAAAATGAGCAAACGTTCGCGAGTATTTGAATGCAATACCAATCCAAGTAATTTTTGTTACATGTGCGGAGAATACGTTTCTGAAAAAAAACAAGCGCTGTTTTTCACCTAAATTGAGAGATTCATTTGAAGAGAGCTTCAATTTAAAGGTCTCAAACATAGATGAGCGGTGGACACCAAGTGCTCTATGTCCAAGGTGCTACGTACAGCTAAGTGACTCAAGGTAAGTGTAGATTACGAAATTCAAGAACATATATAACTTATTATTGAAATTCTTTCAGACGACAGCCGAGAATCATCATGCCAATGCTTTGGAGAGCTCCGCTTTGCCATGTAACAGATTGCTACTTCTGTCTTAGCAAAAAAACAGGCGTGGGAAAAAATATACGATGGACTTACGCTGCTGTTTCAACAGTGAATTTTCCAGTGCCATTTTCCGAAGAACCAGTGGACCCGCAACCGTCCGTTTCAAGATGGGCATCTAATAATGAGGCGATACATCCAACATCAGATCCGGAGACAGTAGAAACCACATCAGAATGCGAGTCAACATATACATTGTATGGAGGTCAACGCTTATGTTCCCAAGCAGAACTGAACGATTGGGTTAGAGAATTGAAACTCTCCAAGGAAGATGCAGAGTTGCATGCATCGCGCATGAAACAGTTCGGTTTCTTGGCTCCTGGTGTGGTGACAACAATCTACAGGAAGCGTCATGAACCATACGCAAGGTACTACACAAAAAAAGACAACATCTGTTTTTGTAAGGACATTCCCGGATTATTTGGTGAACTCGGGTACTCTTACGATCCAGGAGAGTGGCGTCTTTTCATCGACAGCAACAAGCAGAGCCTTAAAGCAATTTTACTGCACAACGGCAACAAGAAACCTTCGATTCCAATTGCTCATGCCGTTGACACCAAGGAAACATACGAAGTCATGGACAATCTACTAAAGTGCCTTAACTATGAGAAACACGATTGGAAAGTTTGTGCCGACCTTAAGGTTATCGGTATCCTTTGTGGATTACAAGGTGGATTCACAAAGTACTGTTGTTTTCTATGCCTTTGGGACAGCCGCGATCGTCAACATCATTACACCAGGAGGAGTTGGACAGAAAGAGTTAACTTCATCCCCGGCAGCGACAACGTGAAATATACACCACTCATAAAAAAGGAAAATGTTTTTCTCCCACCTCTTCACATAAAGCTCGGACTCATAAAAAACTTCGTGAAAGCTATCAACAAAGATGGCGAAGCGTTCGCCTATTTAAAAAACATTTTTCCTCACCTTTCATCGGCAAAGATTAAGGAAGGCGTTTTCGACGGTCCGCAAATTAAAAAGTTGTTGCAAGACCAACAGTTTGAGCACATTTTATCACCAAATGAAGCTGAAGCTTGGAACTCATTTCGGCAAATTGTTTCCGGATTTCTTGGAAACAACAAAAGCTCAAATTACAGAGAGATCGTCGAACAACTACTCCAAAATTATAAAAAAATTGGAGCAAATATGTCGCTTAAGATACATTTTCTACACTCGCACTTGGACTTCTTTCCGGACAACCTGGGCGATGTGAGTGACGAGCATGGTGAGCGTTTTCATCAGCAAATGAAAGAAATTGAGCACCGATACCAAGGATTTTGGAACGAAGCTATGATGGGGGACTATATCTGGTTCCTGATAAGAGAAACAAACCCACAACAATATAAAAGAAAGACAAAAGCACATAATTATTTTTAATTTGAAGGTTTTTATTTTTGTGTTTAGATATTTTTTTTTAAAACTTTTTTATAATTAATTAATGTTGATATCCTTAGGATAATTTCTTGTACATATATCGAATTGTTTTTTAATTTAAAGTCATATATTTTTGTCACCCAACAAATTTTAATTTTTTTTGTAATAAAAAAGAAAAAACCTTACCATAGACAAAGTTGTGCATATGTCGAGCAAATTTTTGAAATTCATACCTTTACTCAATTGCGAATAAAAGCGAAACGCGTGCATCGATTTTCATGATCTTTGTCTCATTTTGCTCATAGGTTATGTGACTTTACGTAAAAGTAATAAGATTTGACATTTTTTTTCATTTGGGATTTTTTATGGATTTTTTAAAAAAAAAAAATTTAAATCTTTAGGCAAAAAATAAGTTTTTTCCTTTATATATTCATTTTTAACTTGGAAAGTGTTGCTTGTATAGGAAAACAATATATAAACAGATTAAGGGAATTGTAATTTTAAATTTTTTAAAATTTAATTCAATTAAATCGGGCTAGTGGTTCCTGAGTTATGCCGGACGAAACAAATTAACCAAAAAAAAATTTTTAAAATTAAAAAAAAAAAAAATAAAACAAAAACCAAACGAAAAAAAAATTTTTTATTGCGTTTTTCGAGCTCATGTCAAGGTTATCTACACAGAAAAAATTATCGCATCCGGAGTACATGAAATTTTTTTCATTTTGTTGAGTAGTGTAATTAGTCAAGTTAGAAACACGGTGGACCAAGCCATCCCTCTGTCTTCTATACTTAGGTGGGTTATGGATACCGCATGCTTTGATTGCACTTTAAATACGTGCCATGATTATGTGGACCCTGTCGAGTTCACACTGTTACCACTTGGATATGAAGTAAGGACGATCAGCATTGCTAATGAAATGACTGTTTCCGCAGTCGTGTTAGACAACCCAGCTGTGCATGACGATATGATAATACCGACAGATCCATTAAACGGTGGATTGCATCATGAATGGTCTTGTCAGGTTTTGACAGGTTTTGACAGCTCTAAGTTACAAGTGTCAGTACTGGGATCTCACTCGGTTATGGCGTGTGGTAAACACGATAAAAAGATAAAAATCGTGTGTAAGAATTCTATATCGGAATGCAAAAGAAGACTCATTTTTCTTCAATGTACCGATGATCGAGAGAAAATCGGCATACACAAAGCGCACAGTTTTATCGGATATTGCGCGCCTATTTGACCCAGCTGGTTGGTTAGCGCCTATTGTCGTTTCTGCTCAAATTATTATGCAGCAGATATGGCAGGACAACACAGCTTGGGATGAATGTCTTAAACCCCTCACCCTAATAAGATGGCAACAATTTTTGAAATATTATGATAATATTGAGAAAATTCGAATTCCGAGATGGATTTATTACACACCCTCTGCTGATATTGAGTTTCATGGCTTTTCAGATGCTTCTGAAAAAGCCTACTCAGCGGTTTTATACGCTCGAGTAACACCCATAGACGGACCAAGTTCCATAACCCTGTTGTTTGCTAAAACAAGAGTTGCACCCATAAAAGTTGTGTCTTTACCCAAATTAGAACTTTGTGGAGCAGTGTTATTAGCCAACATTGTACGCAGATTTGAGCGTAGTTCTAACCGAAACATAATTAATATATCCGAAAGTGAACGTACTAAAGAAATATGCCAACATATTGATAATATCTCTTTGGAAAACTTGTTGACATTTTCAGTATCAGTAGACACTAAAGTCATTTGTACTGAAATGCCAGTCAAAAATATATCTAATAAACATTTACAAGTGTTTTATAATACACGGGACGTATATAACATATATCCAAAGGACTCTCTACTGAGCGTCCGGGATTACTACACTAGTATGTGTAAAAATTACTTTCTTACAACTTTCACTACGGTCTCAACTGATACTAATGATGTTGATTTTTTCTGTCTGAATGGAAAAAATGTAATTCAGAGCAATATTGAACGCAATTCTTTTACTAGTGGTGGATGCTGCAACATAATACAACATCCTACCATTCAGTATTACTTTAGTCATTTTCAACATAACTTAAATAACGGATTACGCGTCACTTGTGATAAGCATAAATTCAGTTATGGTGTTACCAATTCATTGATTAGTGCAAGTAATGGATTGCACGTCAATGTAAGCCAGATAAAATTCTTAGGTTTAATGTCTAATGAATGTGTTCATTGTATAGCGTTGGCCACAGCTGCTATGCTGAGTTCAGTGCTAGAAGTTTTCCTCCCTATCAACCATTCCGTATTGAATGATGCAACTTTGTTAGATAATTTGGCGGCCATATTTAAAATGGCTTATAATAAGTGGTGCACTGACGTTAGTCGTGTACAGGTGCTCCATGATCGTAGTAATATTATGGTATTTGATTACTCATATAGTGTAAAAATGATTACCCTATTGTTGGGTTTATATTTTAACGTTAAGATATATTACGTTAGTAATGTGCATAAAAAACGCAGATCACTGATATTGGATTTCTCCGCTTATGACGATCACTATATCAATAGTAATTTATTAAATTTTTTCAACGCATATTTTAGCTTCATACTAAAACTAGGTATATATAATTTTTCCCTATTAGTGGCTAGTGAGTACGCGTCACATGTTAATGAACCATGTGTAGTGTACAAATATAGACCATTTAAATGTGCTTATTCAATGTACGGATACTATGCCCCTGAAATATCCTTTCATAAAGATACAAGCATGGGCATATCCCATAAACACAATACCCTTGAACTGCTTATAATACCAAAAAATGGTTGCCTTAGTGATGGGCTTGATTTGCATGTACGAACCATCATCTCTAAGCGCATAAGGGAGAAAATGGGTAGTTACATACATAAATATTACCTACCAACATTGCGCGATCGTAGATTTAGATTCGTTTGGCTCACCTCAATTAGTACCAGCAATGTTAAGGAATTGTGTGGGCAATTATTCAACCTTTTAACTTATGACAGAAATGAGTTTTTTAGCAATTGTGCAGATAATTATGATACTATTTCTGACGCCCAACAAATACAGTTGGCCGACGAAGTTTTCATATATGGCATTATGTCCTGTAGCTTACACACAGAAAACAGATTCATTGTGACTACCGAATTATTCGCCAACTGCATGGTTCGGTTGTAGCCATTGATATTTTCGTTTGGGGCCACAGAAATTCGACCAATAAAAGAGAATTTCTTTTGGATAACCAAATTTAAATTGACCCATTAATACATTTGGCTGTGGCAACCAAATAATTCGATTGTTGCAACCAAACTATTCGGTTGGCGAAAAATTCAGTTGTCACAATGAATCTGTTTCCTTTGTGTAGGTAACCACGTGTTCAGGACTTTGATATTTACTTCCAGCTGTATAAAAGCTACCAATGTACAGCGAAAAATAAGCATGCTGAAATGTTTGCATGTATACCCGGTCCGACTACGACCGCTTTTTCGACAAAAAAAAAAATGGCCCACAACTACACAGACATTTTCAACTCAAGATGAGGCAAAACCCAGCCAATCTTTTGTAACAGCTGTAAATTCTAACCCAAACGACACAGACAACCCTGACATTTTGATGAGATTTTCAAAATGGTCTTACGAGTCATGTCGTATGTGTATCGGTTTTATGACCGTATCTCATTAACCCGACGAAACCTCGCTCGTCATGAAGGAATTGCTCCTGATCGTAATAATACGACTTCAGTCAACAAAAGACTCAATATTTTATTAGATCACCCAAGCATTTCACTCGAGTCTCAGGAGATAGATTCAACTAAGGATAGACTTGTAATTCTGTGTCAAACCCAATACTTTTCAGACGAATATAAATGTTTGAAAAAGAAAATCCCTATACCCAAAAGAGTAGCTTACTAACCCTAACACCCTTTTTAGACTCAAAAAATATTATTCGTGCAAATGGTCGACTAGCGAAATCAAATTGTTTAACTTATGATGAAAGACACCCAGTTTTATTACCTTATGGAAGTTGTTTTGCCAAATTAATTACCCTGCATGTCCATTTGGTAGCCCTACATGGAGGAAATCAGGTTATGCTGAGAGTAATTCGGTCAGGCTATTGGATTCCAAAGTGAACAACAACAACAACCCAAAACTAAGTTTAAAGAAAATAACACTGTGGCTGAACATAAACTCTATTTTAACTTAAACACTAAACTTAAATTAATAAAAATATGCAGTTTATAACGTTTAACTAAAAACTTAATGTGTTTTATTTTAAATAAATATTTAAATTGAATTACCCTAACCCCAAACCCGAATGTAAACATGGTCCTTCGAAACGGAAAAAACTATAGTCGAACAGATAATGATACGGTCAAATCGTTTCTTGAATCGTCCCATCGGGTGTGGACCCGTTGGAGTAAGAAGTAGAGAAGTGGTTAAAAATTGCGATGACGAATTACGCCGAATGGTAATCGACACGCCTGACATCGCAGATGCAGGCGTGCGATTCATGGATTTTTTAATAAGCAAGAGAAATGAAACCCCCAATTCTCAGCGCATCAGTGTATTACCCCAAGACATAAGACACCTCGTTGCGCCTAAGATCAGGGAATCAAGATTTATTTTACCAGAAAGAGAGGATCGGAATCTGAAAAGCTACTTCAACATGAATGAGTCTTCAGAAACCGGATTATTCATACTTACCCTTATTCATAGAAACACTCTCAAGGGAGTAGTGGACCGGGTAGATAACCGAGGTACTGCTTCCTGCAGATTTTACGATATGGACATGCTGCGCGATGGTCGCATCAAGTTCTCTGATAATGTAAATGAAATATCCCTGTCATTCTATTGCCAATCTCGAATCACACAGCGTGGTTTAAGGATTGCTATCTCAATGTCACGTCTTACGGCTGCAGTACTAGCTAATGCTAGAAAGAGTCGTAGAATAGCTACTAAAATATTCGGAATTCAGCTAACCATGAATCAAATTGAAAATATATTGAACGGTCCTTTGCACGTCGATGTGTCTGGTGCCTTGCTCAGATGCTTGAAACAACATTGTGACGATCTCGTTGACTGGACCCCTACAAATTTCGCGCAATGTCTCATCTTAGCCATGGAAGCTAGAATGAAGAATGATGTTGCACCCCCTTAAAACGGATAACTCATATCTGCACCCTCGCTTCATTAATAATTAGTCAAGTTAGAAACCCGGTGGACCAAACCATCCCTCTGTCTTCTATACTTAGGTGGGTTATGGATACCGCATGCTTTGATTGCACTTTAAATACGTGCCATGATTATGTGGACCCTGTCGAGTTCAAACTGTTACCAGTTGGATATGAAGTAAGGACGATCAGCATTGCTAATGAAATGACTGTTTCCGCAGTCGTGATAGACAACCCAGCTGTGCATGACGATATGATAATACCGACAGATCCATTAAACGGTGGATTGCATCATGAATGGTCTTGTCAGGTTTTTGACAGCTCTAAATTACAAGTGTCAGTACTGGGATCTCACTCGGTTATGGCGTGTGGTAAACACGATAAAAAGATAAAAATCGTGTGTAAGAATTCTATATCGGAATGCAAAAGAAGACTCATTTTTCTTCAATGTACCGATGATCGAAAGAAAATCGGCATACACATTATTATTATGCAGCAGATATGGCAGGACAACACAGCTTGGGATGAATGTCTTAAACCCCTCACCCTGATATTGTGTTTCATAGCTTTTCAGATGCTGCTGAAAAAGCCTACTCAGCGGTTTTATACGCTCGAGTAACACCCATAGACGGACCAAGTTCCATAACCCTGTTGTTTGCTAAAACAAGAGTTGCACCCATAAAAGTTGTGTCTTTATCCAAATTAGAACTTTGTGGAGCAGTGTTATTAGCCAACATTGTACGCAGATTTGAGCGTAGTTCTAACCGAAACATAATTAATATATCCGAAAGTGAACGTACTAAAGAAATATGCCAACATATTGATAATATCTCTTTGGAAAACTTGTTGACATTTTCAGTATCAGTAGACACTAAAGTCATTTGTACTGAAATGCCAGTCAAAAATATATCTAATAAACATTTACAAGTGTTTTATAATACACGGGACGTATATAACATATATCCAAAGGACTCTCTACTGAGCGTCCGGGATTACTACACTAGTATGTGTAAAAATTACTTTCTTACAACTTTCACTACGGTCTCAACTGATACTAATGATGTTGATTTTTTCTGTCTGAATGGAAAAAATGTAATTCAGAGCAATATTGAACGCAATTCTTTTACTAGTGGTGGATGCTGCAACATAATACAACATCCTACCATTCAGTATTACTTTAGTCATTTTCAACATAACTTAAATAACGGATTACGCGTCACTTGTGATAAGCATAAATTCAGTTATGGTGTTACCAATTCATTGATTAGTGCAAGTAATGGATTGCACGTCAATGTAAGCCAGATAAAATTCTTAGGTTTAATGTCTAATGAATGTGTTCATTGTATAGCGTTGGCCACAGCTGCTATGCTGAGTTCAGTGCTAGAAGTTTTCCTCCCTATCAACCATTCCGTATTGAATGATGCAACTTTGTTAGATAATTTGGGGGCCATATTTAAAATGGCTTATAATAAGTGGTGCACTGACGTTAGTCGTGTACAGGTGCTCCATGATCGTAGTAATATTATGGTATTTGATTACTCATATAGTGTAAAAATGATTACCCTATTGTTGGGTTTATATTTTAACGTTAAGATATATTACGTTAGTAATGTGCATAAAAAACGCAGATCACTGATATTGGATTTCTCCGCTTATGACGATCACTATATCAATAGTAATTTATTAAATTTTTTCAACGCATATTTTAGCTTCATACTAAAACTAGGTATATATAATTTTTCCCTATTAGTGGCTAGTGAGTACGCGTCACATGTTAATGAACCATGTGTAGTGTACAAATATAGACCATTTAAATGTGCTTATTCAATGTACGGATACTATGCCCCTGAAATATCCTTTCATAAAGATACAAGCATGGGCATATCCCATAAACACAATACCCTTGAACTGCTTATAATACCAAAAAATGGTTGCCTTAGTGATGGGCTTGATTTGCATGTACGAACCATCATCTCTAAGCGCATAAGGGAGAAAATGGGTAGTTACATACATAAATATTACCTACCAACATTGCGCGATCGTAGATTTAGATTCGTTTGGCTCACCTCAATTAGTACCAGCAAGGTTAAGGAATTGTGTGGGCAATTATTCAACCTTTTAACTTATGGCAGAAATGAGTTTTTTAGCAATTGTGCAGATAATTATGATACTATTTCTGACGCCCAACAAATACAGTTGGCCGACGAAGTTTTCATATATGGCATTATGTCCTGTAGCTTACACACAGAAAACAGATTCATTGTGACTACCGAATTATTCGCCAACTGCATGGTTCGGTTGTAGCCATTGATATTTTCGTTTGGGGCCACAGAAATTCGACCAATAAAAGAGAATTTCTTTTGGATAACCAAATTTAAATTGACCCATTAATACATTTGGCTGTGGCAACCAAATAATTCGATTGTTGCAACCAAACTATTCGGTTGGCGAAAAATTCAGTTGTCACAATGAATCTGTTTCCTTTGTGTAGGTGTAGTGTGTTTGACAAGTCTGCGTTACCATACCGTCTGTATGTAACTAGAGACCCACACTTTGTGGAATGTTGTTTGTCAACACCAGACCAATCCTACTAACGTGTGAATTGCAAACCAAGCAATATCACACGCCAGTATAATTTATGTATAAGTAGTTCTAAGTATTTTAAGTGAATAAATAAAACAGTTGCTCACTAGAGCTCAATCAAGAAACTTTGTGCGATTCATTATTTACTCTACATGGCGATCCTGCCAGTGTAAAGAAATCTAATAAAATTTTGTGCCAGTTATAGTGAAAAAGTGAAAAAAAAAGTACATAAAGTCGTCTCTTGAATACTTTCTCAAATTATCTTTTATTTTTTATATTTTCATTAAAAAGTTTTATAATAAATTAAAACCAATGGTATTAAAAATTGTTTCTTATTTAAGATCATTTGTTTAAATTTCCTCTTGCAAATGTAAAAATTTTATTAAATAAGTTATATAAAAAGATCGATCAATAAGCTACTCTAATTGATCAATCTTTTTCCTAAAAAGGGGAGGTGTAGTGTGTTTGACAAGTCTGCGTTACCATACCGTCTGTATGTAACTAGAGACCCACACTTTGTGGAATGTTGTTTGTCAACACCAGACCAATCCTACTAACGTGTGAATTGCAAACCAAGCAATATCACACGCCAGTATAATTTATGTATAAGTAGTTCTAAGTATTTTTAAGTGAATAAATAAAACAGTTGCTCACTAGAGCTCAATCAAGAAACTTTGTGCGATTCATTATTTACTCTACATAGGTAACCACGTGTTCAGGACTTTGATATTTACTTCCAGCTGTATAAAAGCTACCAATGTACAGCGAAAAATAAGCATGCTGAAATGTTTGCATGTATACCCGGTCCGACTACGACCGCTTTTTCGACAAAAAAAAAAAAATGGCCCACAACTACACAGACATTTTCAACTCAAGCTGAGGCAAAACCCAGCCAATCTTTTGTAACAGCTGTAAATTCTAACCCAAACGACACAGACAACCCTGACATTTTGATGAGATTTTCAAAATGGTCTTACGAGTCATGTCGTATGTGTATCGGTTTTATGACCGTATCTCATTAACCCGACGAAACCTCGCTCGTCATGAAGGAATTGCTCCTGATCGTAATAATACGACTTCAGTCAACAAAAGACTCAATATTTTATTAGATCACCCAAGCATTTCACTCGAGTCTCAGGAGATAGATTCAACTAAGGATAGACTTGTAATTCTGTGTCAAACCCAATACTTTTCAGACGAATATAAATGTTTGAAAAAGAAAATCCCTATACCCAAAAAGAGTAGCTTACTAACCCTAACACCCTTTTTAGACTCAAAAAATATTATTCGTGCAAATGGTCGACTAGCGAAATCAAATTGTTTAACTTATGATGAAAGACACCCAGTTTTATTACCTTATGGAAGTTGTTTTGCCAAATTAATTACCCTGCATGTCCATTTGGTAGCCCTACATGGAGGAAATCAGGTTATGCTGAGAGTAATTCGGTCAGGCTATTGGATTCCAAAGTGAACAACAACAACAACCCAAAACTAAGTTTAAAGAAAATAACACTGTGGCTGAACATAAACTCTATTTTAACTTAAACACTAAACTTAAATTAATAAAAATATGCAGTTTATAACGTTTAACTAAAAACTTAATGTGTTTTATTTTAAATAAATATTTAAATTGAATTACCCTAACCCCAAACCCGAATGTAAACATGGTCCTTCGAAACGGAAAAAACTATAGTCGAACAGATAATGATACGGTCAAATCGTTTCTTGAATCGTCCCATCGGGTGTGGACCCGTTGGAGTAAGAAGTAGAGAAGTGGTTAAAAATTGCGATGACGAATTACGCCGAATGGTAATCGACACGCCTGACATCGCAGATGCAGGCGTGCGATTCATGGATTTTTTAATAAGCAAGAGAAATGAAACCCCCAATTCTCAGCGCATTAGTGTATTACCCCAAGACATAAGACACCTCGTTGCGCCTAAGATCAGGGAATCAAGATTTATTTTACCAGAAAGAGAGGATCGGAATCTGAAAAGCTACTTCAACATGAATGAGTCTTCAGAAACCGGATTATTCATACTTACCCTTATTCATAGAAACACTCTCAAGGGAGTAGTGGACCGGGTAGATAACCGAGGTACTGCTTCCTGCAGATTTTACGATATGGACATGCTGCGCGATGGTCGCATCAAGTTCTCTGATAATGTAAATGAAATATCCCTGTCATTCTATTGCCAATCTCGAATCACACAGCGTGGTTTAAGGATTGCTATCTCAATGTCACGTCTTACGGCTGCAGTACTAGCTAATGCTAGAAAGAGTCGTAGAATAGCTACTAAAATATTCGGAATTCAGCTAACCATGAATCAAATTGAAAATATATTGAACGGTCCTTTGCACGTCGATGTGTCTGGTGCCTTGCTCAGATGCTTGAAACAACATTGTGACGATCTCGTTGACTGGACCCCTACAAATTTCGCGCAATGTCTCATCTTAGCCATGGAAGCTAGAATGAAGAATGATGTTGCACCCCCTTAAAACGGATAACTCATATCTGCACCAGAGAAAGGCAAAATCATCTTTTTCCCTGATTTAATCATACACAAAAATGTCCATTCACGTTTAATCATTCAACGAAATTCAGTGTTGAATACAATCAACATCATACACATCAACGCGTAGTTCAGATCAGTTTGAGTTTTCTGTCAAACATTTTTAACTCACATTTAATCACTCGTAAAAATTCTGTATTGAATATAATCATAATCATGATTTTGAACGCGTTGTTGTTTGATCAAACATTCTAACTCCACATGTTTGAATAAACAAGCGTTGGCGTTGAATAATGTATGACATTGCTTTATATTGTTTAGTGTATGGGTCAACGCTTCAGTTAAAGTAAATGACCTTAAAGTACATGACCTTGCAGCTTAAAAAAAATGTCAATCGACGAAAATTTTGTATTAAATCAAATTTCTAAAGGTATTTACAATTTATTACCGCGACACAAGGGAAAAAGTCTGATATGGAATATATTATCAGAAATAACTAAGGAGGATGGTGTTACTTTAGAGGGATATATATACTGCCGCAGTTGTTCTAAGCTTCTTAAATACTCGCCTAGACAAACATCAAATTTAAGCCGCCATAAGTGCTGTGCATCACTTAAGGAGCAGAAGAGTTTAAAAAGTGTTACACCAGAAGACAAAAAAGCCGCCATCGACACATGTGTAGCATGGATAACTGAGGACTGCCAACCATTTTCAGCCGTTAATGGTTCTGGTTTCCTAAAACTCGCAAAGTTTTTGATTAATATAGGAGCAAAGTATGGAGAAAATGTTGATACTGAAAACATGATTCCTGATGCAAAAACGATTTCCCGTACAGCGCAGAAGCTAGCAGAAGAGAAAAAAAAACAAATCAAAGAGGAAATAGCTGACATTGTTCACAGCGGAGGAGCTTCTGCTACAATTGACTTATGGACAGATAATTATGTGCACCGACATTTTTTGGGAGTTACATTACACTATCAAAAAAATTTGAAATTGTATGACATCGTTTTGGGAATGAAATCCATGGATTTTGAGCGTTCAACTGGTGATAACATTTTGAGCAAGCTGAATACTTTGTTTTGTGAGTTTGGAATAACTAATATGGAGGCAATTAAATTCGTAACAGACAGAGGATCAAACGTTGTCAAAGCCTTGAAGAACAACATTCGTTTAAACTGCAGCAGCCATTTGTTTGCAAACGTCTTAGAACACTCTTTTAAGGAAACCGCAGAGCTCACAGAACTTGTAGAGGCGTGCAAAAAAATTGTGAAATACTTCAAAAAAGCCAACTTGCAGCACCAGTTAACAACTTCTTTAAAAAACGAATGTCCCACACGCTGGAATTCCAACTTTACTATGTTTAAGTCAGTAGTAGATAATTGGTTCCAAATTAACGAGATACTCAAGGAGAAGGAAGAAACCCAACGATTATTACTAATAAATATTTCGACGCTTAAAGAGCTAGTTGATTTATGCAGTGATTTTGAAATTATATTTAAGACATTGCAACTTTGCAGCTCTCCCTCTTTGTATTTCGTTATACCGTCAATTCAAAAAATTAAGCACCTGTGTGTGCCTAAAGATACAGATGTGGCTGCTATATTGTCATTGAAAGAAAAAATTATTGATAACATTGATAAAACCTGGATTCCAAATGTGAATTTATGGCAAAAAACTGCTTTCTTTTTATATCCACCAGCTTTAAATTTGCAACCAACCGAGCTTAGTGATATTAAGAATTTTTGCATTTCCCTAATTGACAATTTAGATGAAACTACTTGCACATCACCATCATCAAATTTTACTCCAGCCGTTTCATGTACACCGTCTTCTGATTCTGTTTCACAATTTTCAGTTACTGCAAGCAGTTCCTCAATGGACTCGGATGCAGAATCTGCCAAACAATCGCCATTTAAAAATGTTCATTTTTTTTTTAATGACTTGTTTAAAAAACCATCATTGAGCACTATAAAAACACCTACAGAGGAGGTAGATAGATATTGTAAGGAAAATGTTGAAATATCTGATGACTTCGATGTACTGAAATGGTGGAAATTAAATGAAAAGAGTTATCCAAGCTTATCGAAACTTGCAACGCAAATTCATTCAATTCCTGCCAGTAGTGCAGCCGCCGAACGAGCTTTTTCGATGGCTGGCAACGTTATAACTGAAAAGAGAAACAGACTTGGGCCGAAAACTGTAGACAGCTTATTATTTCTTAATTCATATTTTAAGAATTTTAAAAATTAAATAACTATCAACATTTTAATCATTAAATATAACTTATTTATTTTGTTATTTTGTTATTTTTTACTATTTATTTATTTATTTTTATTAAACTAACATGAAATATGAATTGAAATTTTTTTGTTTATGTTCTATTTTTTTAAAGTTTTTTTTTTTGTTAAATAAAAAAAATAAAATAATATTCAATATTTTTGTCATTGAATAAAACTTATTTTTTTTATTTCAAACCTATTTCTATCGGGACAAACATTTATCATATTTTTTGTAATTAAATGTGCTAATATTCCAAAAGGTATTTGACAAATTGCGAAAAGTAATCTGTTATTTTTTTTTTATTTTTTAACTATTTATTTATTTACTTTTGTTCTACATAAAATAAAATATGAATTGATTTGTTTTCTTTTTTTAAGTGTTTTGTTAAATGAAAAAATAAAAAAAATAATATATTAATATTAAAAATAATTATTAAAAAAAAGTTTTCATTTAAAAGCTAAGTAAGTCGGCAAATAAAACTTATTAAATTATTTATAAATAAAAATAATAATAATATAAAATCATTTTTAATGATTTTTTGAAAAATATGTTACGGAAATAAAAGCATTTTTATTTAATTTCCCTTTTAGGGATTTTTAAAAAATGCATATTTTTAAAATATGCTATGTTTGCTAAAAACTGAAGTACCATTTTTTGGGTGTAGAGAAAAAATAGATTTTGATGATATATAAACAAATGATTTTTTTTTAATTTCCCATATTTTGATTTCTTTAAAGAACTAATATTTTCATAATATGCTATTGTTTGCAGAAACTGAAATAGCAATTTTTTTGGGTCCAGATTCAAAATTAATTTAAGATTTTGCCATTAATTTTGAGTTTGACATGAATAAAAAGTACGATTATATATTCGCATTTTAAAAAAGAATTAAAGTATGGGATATGTAAAAAAATGCATTTAAAAGAAAAACTGCATTAAAAATGCATTTTTTTAAGTTAATTAATGCAAAACTAGAGGTACGCCCCTTTATAATGCAGTTTAAGGAAGACAATCAGATAAATAGTTATGAAAATATTAAGATTTAAAGTTACATCATTTCCCCAGTACATGTACTACCGTTTGCAGCACCGGGCCAGCACAGGCCCGTTCGTATTTTTCTACCTGGGTAGTCATAATCGTTTATTGTTATTACCAGGGGCAGGAAGCGCATGCACTTAAAAATTGTGTTTTAGCCACCTATAATATGCACTCAAACTCTTAAAATATGCACTTAAAATTTAAAAAATTTGCACTTAAAAATATATTTTTATGGTAATAATTAAAAATGTGTGTTAATTGTGCAAAACGTATGCATTAAACAATACAAATGAACTTAAGAAATTAATGAAGATTGCCTACAAACATGCATTTGCATGAACTTCCGGGCCCTAGCTATTACTTTAATACATATATGAATATGTATTTACTTAGTTTACTATAATAAAAAAAATAAAAAATTATAATAAAAAAATTTTAGCAATTTAGAAATTGCGTGAGTTTTTTTTCAAAATTGGTCTAAAAAAATAGTTTCATTATAAGTACAATATTTCCCGTAATATAATGCATAAAAAAAGTTATAACCCTAAATTTATACCATTTATGAAATGTGTTTCTACAAAATCTAATATTGTAAATCCCCTTTTTAATGTTATGAACTTATTTTGCTTTATTTGGTTTCACACATGAATAAAACTCAACGCGCTCATTTTTATTGTTTCTGATTTATTTCAAATCATAATATTCATGTTTGACCCAAACAAACATGAATAAAATGATTGGTTTGAATGCAACCTTTGAATACAATCAGCGAAGCAACAGCAACCACGTAATTTGATTGATTTAAAATCAGAAAAGAATGTGTGTATATGATTATGTTCAACCCATGAACCAAGCTAATGTTTGTATTCGTATGTTGATTACGTATGAACGTTTTTGCAATCAGCAGTTGTCGTTCTCTGATCTGCACCCTCGCTTCATTAATAATTAGTCAAGTTAGAAACCCGGTGGACCAAACCATCCCTCTGTCTTCTATACTTAGGTGGGTTATGGATACCACATGCTTTGATTGCACTTTAAATACGTGCCATGATTATGTGGACCCTGTCGAGTTCAAACTGTTACCAGTTGGATATGAAGTAAGGACGATCAGCATTGCTAATGAAATGACTGTTTCCGCAGTCGTGATAGACAACCCAGCTGTGCATGACGATATGATAATACCGACAGATCCATTAAACGGTGGATTGCATCATGAATGGTCTTGTCAGGTTTTTGACAGCTCTAAATTACAAGTGTCAGTACTGGGATCTCACTCGGTTATGGCGTGTGGTAAACAAAAGATAAAAATCGTGTGTAAGAATTCTATATCGGAATGCAAAAGAAGACTCATTTTTCTTCAATGTACCGATGATCGAAAGAAAATCGGCATACACATTATTATTATGCAGCAGATATGGCAGGACAACACAGCTTGGGATGAATGTCTTAACACTTAGACGACAGCGGGCCACCGGTGGACATTTTTTTGTCTGCATTGGTAGACCGCGTGCTGACGAGTGGTTATTTTTTAGTTGACACCCTGGGACAATAATTTTTTTACTTAGTTTTATTGATTTTTTGTAATTGTTGTGATTTTCTGATATTTATTTTTGATAAATCAAATGTATTTTGGTTGTTTTTGACCTGTTTTTTTTTGTGACCACCGGTGGTCACGTTGTCCCAGAATGTCAAAATACATCCTGGGCCCAAGTGGCCACCAGTGGGCATGCTCTAATTTTATATTTTTATGTTTTTATCTTTTTTATTTTTTATATTTTTTTATTTTTTTCCTTTTGCAGATTTAATTTAAGATGTCTAAAAAACTTTTAACACGTGATGACATTGCTGTTGAGCTCGAAAAATCGAGTGAAGACGAAATTACAGGATTTTCAGATGATTCATTTGATGATAATGACTTTCAGCCAGATTCTGAAAGTTCTGATTCAGAATTTGATGACGATGATTTCGACGATAGTGATGAAGATATAGCAATGGACTTGGATGGAGATCCTGACGAAGATGTTCCTCTTGCAAACTTGAAAAATATTCGAACATTGGAACCTGTTGGTGGAGTTCGAACATGGGGGCCTGTTGAAGGAGATCGATTGACATTTGTTGAGTCTCCGATGTGTACAGGCGTGAACCCTGATGTTGCTGCTGCTTTAACTGGAAAAACTCCTATAGATGTGTTCAACTATTTTATATCCGAAGACTTGATAAATCTGTTTGTTACAGAAACTAACAGGTTTGCTGCGCAACATATTATTGCAGTCGAAAACTCCTCCAATAAATCGCAGAGACAAAGGCTAGCAAAATGGGTTGATACCGATCCTTTAGAAATGCGTAGATTTCTTGGAATTATTATTTGGATGGGCCTACTTCAAGTACCACAACAAAGAGATTATTGGTCTAAGAACATACTGTATAAAAATCAAATTCCAAACTTTATGGCCAGAAACAGATTTGAAGATTTATTGAAGATGTTTCATACTTGTGATAACAACATCCAAGGAAATCCGAATGACCGTCTTCGAAAAATATCTGACGCTCTAAATATGCTCCAGTCCAATTTCAAAAAGGCATATAATCCAGAAGATCTCGTGTGTATTGACGAAAGTAACGTTCCATTCCGTGGAAGGATACATTTCCGGCAATACATACCTAATAAGCGGCATAGATACGGCATTAAAGTTTTTAAACTTTGTGTAGCAGGAGGTTACACCTGGGCATTCAAAGTATATACAGGTAAAGTGAAGGAGGACGATAAATCAGTTTCAGAGTCAGTTGTAACTGAGTTAATGGATGGACTCTTAAATTCAGGAAGAACTCTCTTCACTGACAATTGGTATACAAGTGTTTCGTTAGCAGACAAGATGATTCAAAATAAGACCCATCTCGTTGGAACTCTAAGAGCCAATCGAAAACAAAATCCTCCACAAGTAATAAAAGCAACATTAAAAAAGGGTGAAATAGTTTCCCAACAAAATGAAAACAAAACAGTAATTTTAAAGTGGAGAGACAAACGCGATGTACTAATGCTTACAACAAAACATGACGATTCGCTTAAAACTTTTTCGAAGAAAGGTAAAGAATGCATCAAACCAGCTGCAGTCTTAGACTATAACAAAGGTAAAACATTTATCGACTTATCAGATCAGATGGCAGCGTATAGTCCCTACTGTCGCCGGACAGTAAAATGGTATAAACGTTTACTGTTCCATCTAATAACTGCTACCACAGTTGTAAACGCATTACATATATTTAATACATTGAATAGAAAAAGGATGAATATATCGCGATTCAAGGAATTACTTGTTTCAGGCCTTTTAGATGCGGATATGATGACACCATCGACATCTAGAGATCCCCAAAGACACATATTAAAAGAATTAGAGGGTCAAAAGAGAGTGACCAGAAAGAGATGTTTTATGTGCTATAAAAAAATGTCAAAGCAACACGACGCAGCGTATGCGCGAAAAAATGCCAAAAGGGTGAACACTTTTTGTGTGCAGTGTGAACAAGCAATGTGTTTAGTGTGTTTTCAAAACCACAGATAAATCATTATCCAGATTTATTATTATTATTTTTTTTTTTAAAGTTAAGTTTATTGAATTGAATTTTTTTTAATGATCTAAAAGCAAAATAATAAATGTATATTTTACTTTTTAAGTCCTGAAATGAATTTTTGAACTAGGACAATGTTTTTTTTGAGAAAATCTCTTTTTTGTAATGCAAAATAATAAATGTATATTTTACTTTTTAAGTCCTGAAATGAATTTTTGAACTAGGACAATGTTTTTTTTGAGAAAATCTCTTTTTTTGTAATGCTGTAAAAGCCAAATAAAATATATATTACTAAAATATATAATCTAAAATGAAGTTTTCTTACATAAATTTAATCACTATTGTTTTAGGCATTGGCAGACAAAATTGCAAAGTCCAAGCCAATTACGTTTACATTCTGGGACCGAACTAATTTAATTTCAATGGTAAATGTATGTAGAATGTTTCCACTGGTGATCACATTGTCGTCAAATGTAAGACGACGTGTGACCACGGGTGGTCACGATGTCCCATAAAGTAAATCCACCAATGACAACGGGTGGTCACATTGTCCCAACTCGTAAAAATACAAATGTCCACCGGTGGGGCACGTGGGGCTCAATGTGTTAAACCCCTCACCCTGATATTGTGTTTCATGGCTTTTCAGATGCTGCTGAAAAAGCCTACTCAGCGGTTTTATACGCTCGAGTAACACCCATAGACGGACCAAGTTCCATAACCCTGTTGTTTGCTAAAACAAGAGTTGCACCCATAAAAGTTGTGTCTTTACCCAAATTAGAACTTTGTGGAGCAGTGTTATTAGCCAACATGGTACACAATTTGCTCACACAACTCAATTTAACCCAGCATCGAACATATTTTTGGACGGACTCATCCATAGTCTTGGCTTGGCTAGGCAAGCAACCAAACTCGTGGAAAACATTTGTCGCAAACCGAGTTGCGACTATATATGAAACTGTCGGAGTCGAAAATTGGAGGCACGTCATTTCACACGATAACCCAGCGGATGTTGCCAGCCGTGGCTGTAATCCCGATGAGTTAGCAGCGAATTCCCTCTGGTGGAATGGGCCTTCATGGCTGAAAGACCCCTCAGTAAAAAAAACAGTGCTTAATTATTCTTATCTTACCGGTCAACATCGTGATTGCAACAGTATTCCGTATGGGTGATTGCAGCAGATTAGCCGAACTAACA
Organism: Delia radicum; assembly: GCA_021234595.1. NCBI lineage: Eukaryota > Metazoa > Arthropoda > Insecta > Diptera > Anthomyiidae > Delia > Delia radicum. The sequence continues at coordinate 210,743,497 of CM037852.1, read as the reverse complement.
ACATCTCTAAATGAGATGTCCATTACTTCAATCAGAAATAATAATAATACTATTCACAAAAACAATTCTAGTCGCAGCAACGTCAATCGTACCAGTTCTGGTGCCATTCCTAAAAAACGTACTATTACAAGTCCTGCAACTACTAATATCGTTGCTGCAACTGGAAGTAGTAATTCTCATAATCCTAACGCTCAACGCAGATTTGAGCGTAGTTCTAACCAAAACATAATTAATATATCCGAAAGTGAACGTACTAAAGAAATATGCCAACATATTGATATCTCTTTGGAAAACTTGTTGACATTTTCAGTATCAGTAGACACTAAAGTCATTTGTACTGAAATGCCAGTCAAAAATATATCTAATAAACATTTACAAGTGTTTTATAATACACGGGACGTATATAACATATATCCAAAGGACTCTCTACTGAGCGTCCGGGATTACTACACTAGTATGTGTAAAAATTACTTTCTTACAACTTTCACTACGGTCTCAACTGATACTAATGATGTTGATTTTTTCTGTCTGAATGGAAAAAATGTAATTCAGAGCAATATTGAACGCAATTCTTTTACTAGTGGTGGATGCTGCAACATAATACAACATCCTACCATTCAGTATTACTTTAGTCATTTTCAACATAACTTAAATAACGGATTACGCGTCACTTGTGATAAGCATAAATTCAGTTATGGTGTTACCAATTCATTGATTAGTGCAAGTAATGGATTGCACGTCAATGTAAGCCAGATAAAATTCTTAGGTTTAATGTCTAATGAATGTGTTCATTGTATAGCGTTGGCCACAGCTGCTATGCTGAGTTCAGTGCTAGAAGTTTTACTCCCTATCAACCATTCCGTATTGAATGATGCAACTTTGTTAGATAATTTGGGGGCCATATTTAAAATGGCTTATAATAAGTGGTGCACTGACGTTAGTCGTGTACAGGTGCTCCATGATCGTAGTAATATTATGGTATTTGATTACTCATATAGTGTAAAAATGATTACCCTATTGTTGGGTTTATATTTTAACGTTAAGATATATTACGTTAGTAATGTGCATAAAAAACGCAGATCACTGATATTGGATTTCTCCGCTTATGACGATCACTATATCAATAGTAATTTATTAAATTTTTTCAACGCATATTTTAGCTTCATACTAAAACTAGGTATATATAATTTTTCCCTATTAGTGGCTAGTGAGTACGCGTCACATGTTAATGAACCATGTGTAGTGTACAAATATAGACCATTTAAATGTGCTTATTCAATGTACGGATACTATGCCCCTGAAATATCCTTTCATAAAGATACAAGCATGGGCATATCCCATAAACACAATACCCTTGAACTGCTTATAATACCAAAAAATGGTTGCCTTAGTGATGGGCTTGATTTGCATGTACGAACCATCATCTCTAAGCGCATAAGGGAGAAAATGGGTAGTTACATACATAAATATTACCTACCAACATTGCGCGATCGTAGATTTAGATTCGTTTGGCTCACCTCAATTAGTACCAGCAAGGTTAAGGAATTGTGTGGGCAATTATTCAACCTTTTAACTTATGGCAGAAATGAGTTTTTTAGCAATTGTGCAGATAATTATGATACTATTTCGGACGCCCAACAAATACAGTTGGCCGACGAAGTTTTCATATATGGCATTATGTCCTGTAGCTTAGGTAACCACGTGTTCAGGACTTTGATATTTACTGCCAGCTGTATAAAAGATACCAATGTACAGTGTTTACGCCGGCCTGCCACCGCGCGACAACATTTCCTTCGGCGGTGATGTGTGATGTTAGATGTCCTAACATAACTATGTCCCGTGGGGACACAGTGTAATTATTTCATCGGTCATCGATATAAATCTTTCAATCACTCGTTTCTTATTACTGGCAGCAGCAGCATCTGACATCACTTACCTCGTTAAAATAAAATAAAACTAAAGAAAATTAAATAAAATTGGAGTGTAATTCTGTAAAAAAAAACAATTAATAAAAATAATTATAAGCCCAAAGTAAGGGTCAATATAAAAAAAGGAATTCTTTTTTTTTTAAATAAAACATTGGCTCCAGGAGCACTCTATCGAAAGGGAGGCGTCATTTCGTTTCAACCACAAGGCCGGCTAGCCCAACCATAAAGAAGACTCATCGAAGGTAACATTTGCGTTATATCCAATATGCTGACGAAATCAGTCGAATTGCGCATTATATTTGCTTGGGAGATCTCATTAGGCATAATGGAGACAAAAATTGTACAAAGGAACAGTAAACGGTCTCCCTCCATATCATGTTGGAAATTTACTTCGAGCTTGTTGGGACATGAACAACCCAACTAAACAGACATTTAAAACAACCCACATAAATGGTGAGCGAGTAAGGAAGCAAACAGGGTCTGACATGGAAATAGATTGTTTGGCATCACACCTAATAAGAGAAGGCAACATAAATCTAGCCCTTAAGGACGAGAAACCAGAAGGAGTAATGTTGGATTTTTCCGGTTGGGACGGCACAGTGAGCGTCGGGGAAAGAATGATAGAAGCAGAGTGGTATGCATACTTTTACCCAATCGAGTACCACAACATGATATTAAACATGAGCAAGGAAATGACGTATGCAATTTGCCTAAATCACGATGGAGATGTTTGGCTGAGAGCAGGTCAAAGAGGATCAGGTGAGCTCATAACATCAATAGGCAATAGATTGTTAGTTGCTGCCAATATAGTTAGAGTGGTAGCACGCAGTATAGGAACAACATTTGCGGAGTTGCTTAAAACAATTGCGAAAATAAGGTACAAAGCTGGCAATAAACTAAAGGTTTATGAGGTTACAAGAGTGCCTCAATTTTCAGATGGAGATGATACTGTTATAATTACAACATCAAAAATAGCGAATGCAATCAGCATCAATATCAATGAAGTGTTAACTAGTGCTGGGAAAAAGATTAGATCTGGCACGTCAACTGGCTGTGAACTGGTAGAGAACTTCGAGCGGCTCACGTTCTGTTCCAATCACTATGAGAAAATTTTAGTTGGCCCCAAGGCCAACTACATACATAAAGGTGAACACGAATATGAAAAGATTTGCGATGAGTACGATCAATATCGAATATACCATTTACCGACCCGACCGTTGACAGAGATTCTGGGTAAGTTGCGTGCTACTTTAAAGCAATCAGCTCAGAAATTTGACCTGAATGACGATAGGATAAATTCTGGTCTAAGTTTAACAAGAGCAAAATTGATATCTTATTTATTGTTATATCCTCATGTAAGATGTGTTAGATACACATGTTTGGCAGGGTTGGCGGCAACTGGTGACGGTACATCAGATTTATGGGAACTTAGGCGAAGGTATCCGGATATCGGCGACCTTTTTCGGAGAACAACATTCTTAGGTGCTCTCAATAGTGTTTTCAATGTGACAAACCTTGATGATATTGGACTCAGAAATTATAGATTGGATGCTAATGATAGCCTCGTAATTCAGAGGCACGCAAAATTTATAGGAAAAAATATAGACATGAGGATTAAAGATGTGAATTTCAGGTTATTCTCGTGGTTGCTAAATCACGAGAAGATTCATAACAATGTATTTTGTTATGATACCAAATGGGCATCAAAATTGACCGAATTTGTCACTTTGCATAAAAAATTAAAACCGTTATTTAGGGTAAAATTCATAGATTTAAGTAATTTAAAGATTCTAATGGTTAATTAAATCTATTTTTCAACGGAGACATGTTCAAATCACGTCATTTAATTGTTTGATAAGATAGAATCCGGTTCGAAGGACCATACAGCGAAAAATAAGCATGCTGAAATGATTGCATGTATACCCGGTCCGACTACGACCGCTTTTTCGATAAAAAAAAAAAAAAAAAAAAAAAAAAAAAATGGCCCACAACTACACAGACATTTTCAACTCAAGCTGAGGCAAAACCCAGCCAATCTTTTGTAACAGCTGTAAATTCTAACCCAAACGACACAGACAACCCTGACATTTTGATGAGATTTTCAAAATGGTCTTACGAGTCATGTCGTATGTGTATCGGTTTTATGACCGTATCTCATTAACCCGACGAAACCTCGCTCGTCATGAAGGAATTGCTCCTGATCGTAATAATACGACTTCAGTCAACGAAAGACTCAATATTTTATTAGATCACCCAAGCATTTCACTCGAGTCTCAGGAGATAGATTCAACTAAGGATAGACTTGTAATTCTGTGTCAAACCCAATACTTTTCAGACGAATATAAATGTTTGAAAAAGAAAATCCCTATACCCAAAAATAGTAGCTTACTAACCCTAACACCCTTTTTAGACTCAAAAAATATTATTCGTGCAAATGGTCGACTAGCGAAATCAAATTGTTTAACTTATGATGAAAGACACCCAGTTTTATTACCTTATGGAAGTTGTTTTGCCAAATTACTTACCCTGCATGTCCATTTGGTAACCCTAATGATACGGTCAAATCGTTTTTTGAATCGTCCCATCAGGTGTGGACCCGTTGGAGTAAGAAGTAGAGAAGTGGTTAAAAATTGCGATGACGAATTACGCCGAATGGTAATCGACACGCCTGACATCGCAGATGCAGGCGTGCGATTCATGGATTTTTTAATAAGCAAGAGAAATGAAACCCCCAATTATCAGCGCATCAGTGTTTTACCCCAAGACATAAGACACCTCGTTGCGCCTAAGATCAGGGAATCAAGATTTATTTTACCAGAAAGAGAGGATCGGAATATTTATATATATATATATATATATTTCAATAAAAGTTATTTATATTTCTTCGAGTCAATTATTGGGTTTCTAATGTGAAATACAGTGGAACACGATTATAACGAACTCGTAGGACTCGCTATAAACGGGGTAAACACATATTGTAAATGCATTGAATACCGTAATTGCGTTGGGGCAAAAAAAAAAATGGTTCGTTATAAAAAAAAAGTTCGTTATAACTGGTGTTCGCTATAACCGTGTTCTACTCTACCACACATTAAAAAATTATAATGTTAGTATTTAACAACTAACATCCATACTGTTCACATTTACTTTTTGTATGTTAATAATTCAAATTGTCAATTTCTAAAAAGGGGGGGAACTCCCGTGTGTGAAAAACAAAGAGTTTGAGCTATATGTGTTTATGTTTCATACATTTTGCAGCAGTCTTGTTGCACAATTCATATCAAATAGTAGTGTTTTCATTCTGCTGTGTTTAATACTTTATTAAAAAATAATGTCGCGAGTTAAATTTATGAGCACAAGTGAAATTTTGGAAATAATTGAGAATTGCAGTGATGATGAAGATAGTGAAATTCAATTGAATAATTTAACCGTCGTTGTGTGCTTACCTCCGTCTAACGTTGACGAAGTTTTAGATGAAGAGTTTCTTGATGATAAAGAAATTACAATAAAGGAGGCAACTGACCTAAATCCATTGAATGAAGTTGCAGGTGGGCAACTTCGTTCATTCGCAAAGGCTAAATACACAACAGATAGACAATGAACTGGCTATTATAAAATTAAAAATGGTTAATGCCAAGGTAATCAATCACTACCAGAATTTAATCCATATAATAGATCTCAAAGACTAAGACTAACTAATTCAGAAAAAATTAAAGAAACATTAAATGTATTCGGAAAAGATAGTTCAATCGAAGATTCATTGAAAATTACAGAATTAAAATTAGATCAACTTACAGACAAAATTGACAATTTACTACCTTTTAAGAGGCAGAAGAGAGGTATATTTAATGGATTAGGTTCAACAATTAAATATATTACTGGTAATATGGATGATAGGGATGCTAAAATTATAAACTCTCAACTTGAAAATCTAATTGATAATGAACGCATTTTTAACAAACAAAGTATTGTAGTATATGCATACTGTAGTATTCATATAAGTGCATGAATACTAAGCATAAGCATGACTTTGATCTATAGTTATTTGACTAACAAACAAAACAATTAAATGTGTGTCCAAAAAACCCAAAATAAACTAACTAAAAGGGTTTCTTGCTACAATCGTTTTGTATACTTGCGATACGTTTATGACGGTATCATAGAACGTTTGGGTGTATGTCTGTTTGACATATTGACCACCCGGAAAAGTACTTGAAACATAAGTGTCACAAATGTGCAACAAGGTCGTGAGAAATGCTGCTGTAGCATTTTAGAGAAGTTAGTTCTAAGACTATATTTTAGTATAAAAGCTAGTGTAAATTATTTTGTAAGATTAGTATTAAACACAACTTTAAATAAACAGTACTTATAAGTACTCCTAGAATAAAAAAACCAACTTGTGTACATATTCCTTTACAAACATACCATAGTATATTGAATACAGAAATTATACAAAGATTTAATAATATTACCTCACATATAAATATTGAACAAAGTAGAATTACAAGAATCTTAAAAAATACACAAGAAACTTTTTCTAATAGTATAAATAAAGAAAATCTTATAATTTCAAAAATTCAATACTTGAATAGAATCAATTACAATATTGATTTACTAATGAACCAAATTAGCAACATAGCAGAAAGCATTGTTTTAGCAAAATTAAATATTAATCCCAAATTTATACTAAGTCATAACGAAATAGAGAATATTTATAAATTACTAAATGATCAAATACATGAAATATATTCTGTGGAATAATTGTATGAAAGCTTTGAACTGCAAGCATATTATAATTATTCAAATATAATATTTCAAAAAGAAACTTTTAAATTTTCTCATATTATACCTTTACCAATAAATATAACAAGACAAATATTGTCATCTAAATATATAGCTTATAAGAATAATTCTATTAAATATTATCAAGAGAAATGTTTAAAATTAGAATATACTTACATATGTATGTCTGTCACAATCCTATTAGAAGTGAGACTATGGTACATTCACAATGTATGGTTAAACTATTACGAAAGATGCAATCGAAATTTAATGTGAGACGAATAGAGAGCATTTATCAACCAGAAGATAATCTTATACTATTTATCAACATAACAACAACACTTGTAGAATCTGATTGCAGTCAACCATTTAACGTGACTAACACAACAATACTATATTTTTTTTTTTTAAAAAAGAGAGGCAACACTCAGGAAATACTTCCTATATTTAGTGTGTTGCTTTCTTTGGAAAGGGATAGTATAGAGATGAAAGGTGGGGAAAGATGAAGGGCTTCAGACATGGCAACACTGTAATTGCGCGAGATGATAAGTCTTAGAACAGTTGTTGCTCGCCACCTGATGGAGAGTTGGCGAAGTTATTGAAGCTTTTTGGTTCATAGCCCTGATTCATTATTTTTACTTCGGTGGGGTTAATTGCTATGGGAACACCGAAAGTGGACATTGCGATACGTATGAGGGATAGAAAAAACTCATACATATTATTTTGATGTTGCCGGCACCGGGAATCGAACCCGGGACCTTCTGTGTAAAAGTCCAACGCGCTAACCAGTACACCACAACGCGCACAATATTTGTGATGTTTAGATTCTATAGACAATCGATCAGAGGAATCCTACATGATCTACGTAGCGGTGCTGGAGTAGAAACTGGGCCGTTGCATGATTTGGATAAAATCTGGGAAGTTGGCGAAGGTATACTCTATAAATCTTGGGAGGATATTATTGAATCTGATGTTGTTTTGTTACGTTCGGCCAGGCTATCCTGGAAAGATAATCTCTTTCGGAGTATATGCGATGTTTTCAAGATAAAACCTAGTTTTGGTTTGTTTCAATATTGTATGAAATATAGTAAAGGAGTTGAGATGTCATCATCTGACGTATTCTTGGATACGATCGTTATCGATGAGGCATCAACATATCATTCCTATTTAACTGCTCGTGCAGAGAGAGAATGTTTGAGTTTTGGCACTATGCCCTTGTATAGGTGGTTTATATTATGAAAAATGCACAATCAATATTAATGGGTTAACATATGAAGACAAATCACAAACATATCGGGAACATATCAACATAACACTACCTGAATTTATAAAATTATTCCTGAAACCATTATAGAAGAACTTTACATGTAAAAATTTAAGTCCTGTCAGTTCAGTGACCACGACTTGATGTCTACCTTGAAGATAACAACAACAACTCATCACTATATCACATATATGTACATCAATCGTGATTATCATTCTTATAATTATTATAACGCCAATGTGTTTAGCAAAGAGAATAAAAATCTCTTACACACCAAAAACGTTTATCATCGAAAGTATCGCTTGTCCACCTACAGATTCTCTGTGGCTCTCACTCTACTCTAAGGGGAGAGGAGTTACCTATGTTACTCATGGTCACGAATTAAACCACAAACAGCAACAACAACAACGACAATCATCAACATACAAATAAATAACAACAACCACATTAACAACAGCTACGATCACTAAGTTACCATAAAAGATATCAAACAACAACAACAACCACAATGACAACAAAACCCGTCAAAAAACCTTCTTATAAAATTGGGTCAGACATATATCAGCATTTTTATTATTTTATTGACATACTTAGTTTTACTTTCTTCAATTATTCTTAAGCCGTGCGTCCACTACCAAGTTTTCTTGCGGAAGTTGCTTCCAGAAGTGACTTTCGGAAGTTTTTGTCGTGTAAACACGTATTAGAAGTCGGCTTCCAGAAGTCACAGCTTGTAGAAGTTACTTGCAGCAATTTTGTGGAAACACGTGTTTGTTGCTTGCTGGAACTAACTTGAACGACTTGCTGTGAACTACAAGTGTTTTGAAGACTTGCAGAAAAAGTCGGGTATACGTGAGTAAACGGTTTGTGGTATTCTCTTCTGTTTTCAGTTTTGTTTGGTGTTTCTTTTTTGAGTTCTTTTCAAAATTTATAAAAGTGGACAAAAATAAATTCGTTTGGAGTAGTGAAATAACACATTTGGTAACTGAAAAACAAGAAAGTTGTCCTGAATTATGGGACACGTCCTCAAAAGACCATAAGAATAAAATTAAAACACAAAATGCTTTAAAGGCATTAGCCAATGATATAGACGCACCCGAAGAAGAGGTCAAAAGGAAATTGCACAACCTCCGAACGCAGTTTGGTCAAGAAGTAAACAAAGAAAAGAAGAAAAAAAAGTGGCCATACAAAACAAAATAAACTAAAAATTAAAAGTTTAAATAAAATAAATTATAAAATTAAAACAAAAGTCAAAAGAACTAATTGTGAGACGTTACTTAAAAGCTTTAACAAAAATATCATAAACATCAATAACTGAAGACAAAAGAACAACCTAAAAAGATACAACAGCCACCAGCAATAACTACAAGGAAAATCAAGACAATTGATAACAATATCCGGCACTAAAACCAACATCAAAAACAATATCCAGCTTCAGAAACAACATCCATCATTAAAACTAACATCTAACATCAAAAAGAAAACAACAATATCCAGCATCAAAAACAACATCCACAATCAGAAAAAACCTCGTTAATGGTATGTATAACTTAACTCGAAAAATATTAACTTTATGAGACGCCCTAATACTTCATGGGACTCCCTGGTATTCTTTATCTTTTGTTTTTTTTTTGCTGAGTTGCGTCTTTTGGAACACGCAACGTCTTAATGCTAATTAATTGAAGTTTCAATCATATTACCAAACCATAGTTACACTATAATTTTATTAAGATTATAGATTGTTTTATAGTATTTCCAGATAAATTTTACTTACTTTATTCTCACACAAGCATTAATAATTATTTAAGAGTAAGCATTTTGATATTTTTAATTATGGAATTTTTAAATAAAGTTTTCAGTCGTAGTCAATAACTCGAATTGATCGTGTGTTTTATTTTTAACAACATAAAATAAAATAACTGACGCCCAACAAAGGAATTAAATCCTAATAGCCCTAAAGTAGTGCAAAAGAAATGGAATCCTAAATAGCCCTAAAATAGTGCAAAACCCAACAAAGGAATACATTCCTAATAGCCCTAAAGTAATGCAAAGGAATCGAATCCTAAATAGCCCAAAAATTGTGCAAATGTAAGGAAACTTACGTCACCCACTGTATTAATTGTAGTTCTCTTATTTTAAGTCTAACTTCGTTAGTATTAGTTATAAGTACCGATAGATCCTAGTTTAGTTAGCTGACATTAAATTGAATAAAGAGGAGAACAGTCAGTCTGTTACTAATTGTCAATCCTTAAAGAAGTGTTTTCTTTCACGCAACTGCCATCCATTATATGGCGACCCACAGTGCTTTGTCCCGTAGCAAAAATCAAAAATAAAACTGTGTCTCAGATTTTGATGAAAGATACCTTAGTCGACAGATTATAAAGTAATTAAAAAAAAAAGATGTATTTTTTTTTGATTTGACTCATTTTGACGCCACCAGAGGGCGCCAAACTCGGAGAATTTTTGTATGTAAATGTTATTAAAAAAATTGTTGATTTTTATGTTTTACAAAAATAATTGCTTAAAATTCACTTTTTGAGATAACATCTTTATTTTTGCACATTTAAGTTACTGAAAATATTTTCAATAAAAAAAAAATATTTTTTGTGCAAAAAAAATTTAAAATATGAGTTTTGTGTATATTTGAAATACTATATTTTTTGTTAGAAAGTGTTTTGCAACCGTCAGACAATGACAATCGTAATTAATTTTTTATATTAATTACTGTAGAATATTTCTTTAGTTAGTCTCTTTACAGGAAGAAGAAGAAGAAAACATTTTTATTGAAAAATTTTACGGACACAAGGGATACACCAGACTGCCGCAGTTTCGTCCCCCTCCTGGGACTCGTCAGTGGTTAATTTATGTGTCAATTGAACAAAGTATTTTATATTGTTAATTTTGCTCTATATGAAAAACTTTTTATTTTTTGGTGTCGTACTGTGATTTGAACTCACAGTCTTAGCATCAAAGCTATGCATCGTAATCTCACCTCTTAACCAGTTGAGCCACGGTCGACACAGCGTTGACTGCGACTAAATTGGAGTTTGGTCACACTACGTACACACAAGTATTGTTTTGATCAGAAGAGACAGAATTAGCTAATACCAATGCACAATTCATTTCTCAACTAGAATGCTTTTTCTTCTTAATCCTATCTCTTTTTCACAAGTAATTATCACGTTTTATGATGCGCTTTATTCACATACAATAGTTGGATACCAAGTGTAGGTTAGAGATTGAGTCGCCGTTAAGCAAGTTTATTCAAATTTTATGTTAGAAAGTGTTTTGCAACCGTCAGACAATGACAATCGTAATTAATTTTTTATATTAATTACTGTAGAATATTTCTTTAGTTAGTCTCTTTACAGGAAGAAGAAGAAGAAAACATTTTTATTGAAAAATTTTACGGACACAAGGGATACACCAGACTGCCGCAGTTTCGTCCCCCTCCTGGGACTCGTCAGTGGTTAATTTATGTGTCAATTGAACAAAGTATTTTATATTGTTAATTTTGCTCTATATGAAAAACTTTTTATTTTTTTGGTGTCGTACTGTGATTTGAACTCACAGTCTTAGCATCAAAGCTATGCATCGTAATCTCACCTCTTAACCAGTTGAGCCACGGTCGACACAGCGTTGACTGCGACTAAATTGGAGTTTGGTCACACTACGTTCACACAAGTATTGTTTTGATCAGAAGAGACAGAATTAGCTAATACCAATGCACAATTCATTTCTCAACTCCAATTTAGTCGCAGTCAACGCTGTGTCGACCGTGGCTCAACTGGTTAAGAGGTGAGATTACGATGCATAGCTTTGATGCTAAGACTGTGAGTTCAAATCACAGTACGACACCAAAAAAATAAAAAGTTTTTCATATAGAGCAAAATTAACAATATAAAATACTTTGTTCAATTGACACATAAATTAACCACTGACGAGTCCCAGGAGGGGGACGAAACTGCGGCAGTCTGGTGTATCCCTTGTGTCCGTAAAATTTTTCAATAAAAATGTTTTCTTCTTCTTCTTCCTGTAAAGAGACTAACTAAAGAAATATTCTACAGTAATTAATATAAAAAATTAATTACGATTGTCATTGTCTGACGGTTGCAAAACACTTTCTAACATAAAATTTGAATAAACTTGCTTAACGGCGACTCAATCTCTAACCTACACTTGGTATCCAACTATTGTATGTGAATAAAGCGCATCATAAAACGTGATAATTACTTGTGAAAAAGAGATAGGATTAAGAAGAAAAAGCATTCTAGTTGAGAAATGAATTGTGCATTGGTATTAGCTAATTCTGTCTCTTCTGATCAAAACAATACTTGTGTGTACGTAGTGTGACCAAACTCCAATTTAGTCGCAGTCAACGCTGTGTCGACCGTGGCTCAACTGGTTAAGAGGTGAGATTACGATGCATAGCTTTGATGCTAAGACTGTGAGTTCAAATCACAGTACGACACCAAAAAATAAAAAGTTTTTCATATAGAGCAAAATTAACAATATAAAATACTTTGTTCAATTGACACATAAATTAACCACTGACGAGTCCCAGGAGGGGGACGAAACTGCGGCAGTCTGGTGTATCCCTTGTGTCCGTAAAATTTTTCAATAAAAATGTTTTCTTCTTCTTCTTCCTGTAAAGAGACTAACTAAAGATATATTTTTTTTTGTTCACAGGTTTTTATTACGAAATTTTGATGGAATATTAAAAAAATACATGTAAAAAAAAAATTTTTTTTTAATTTTTCTTAGAAAGCCTATACCTATGTGTACTATTAACATTAAAGATAAGTTGCCCTTTTTAACAAGAACTATTTTATATATTTTTTTAAATTGTACCCTAAACCTGAGTTTTGGAACTATAAATATGGTGGTTTGCAATAATAGCTGTCACATTTTACTTTTGTTATAAAACTATTAGTTTTTTTTTTAATTTAAACAAGAAAATATATTCGATTTAGAAAAAAAAATTTTATAAGTCAATATAAAAATGTTTATTGTTTATAGGCGTTGCAAGTTAGCTAATTTTTAGTAAAAACCCAAAAAAATTTTAAAGTTTGGTAAAATATTTAAAAAATACATGTATTCCGTATTTTTTTATTTTCTTTTCCTGGTTAGGTTTGACCTTTGTCTGTTAGAAAAAATTTAAAAAGATGCCCTATCGGACGATAATTATGTTTTTTTGTCGTTTTTTGTAACACCTAAAATCATTATATTTGTACTAAAAATTAAGCAAACAATATCGTATCTGTTATATTTATTTATTACTTTTTTTTGTTTTATGATATATCTGATACGTTATAAAACAAATTTTGTAATTTTGTACTCAAATATATACAAATAATTTTATAATAATCATATAATTTTTTTGAATTTTTTTTTTTTTTTTGGTTATTTTTATGTAAAATATTTATATAGTACATTTATAAATGCAATTTGTAACAATTAAATAATTCGTAATGTATAAAAAGCTACTTTAAGATACCGAAAAAGCTATAAAACACCAAAATGCATATCTTCCCGCAAAATGATTTAAATAACACTAAATTGGCTACACTAGTATTAATAAATAAACTTCAACTCTTTTCTTCTTATAACCTCTTTACCAAGGTGCATTTAAATTGTATCAAGCTCTTTACTTAATTAATATTTTTGTTATAATTTCTCTCTCTCACAAATCTTTCTTTAAATGTTAACAACAAAATATTTAGAACAAAACAAAAGTACAAACAATTTAAAATATTGAAATGCTTTACATTCTTTAACCGTCATACACATATTCAAAAATCATAACGTAAACACATTGTGATAGTCAATTTTGACTTAGAAGTAAATAAATTAATATTATTTTATATCGAAAAATTTAATAATATTATATGTTAAACAGAATCACTTAATAGTATTTTTTGTTATTTTTTTTTCCTAAACTTATGTATTAATATGTTTAGTTTTGATTTATGCATAAATGATTTGCAAATTTTAATATTAAACTTATATGCTTTTTGGCAAAAAGTTTAATAATCTAGCTTTAAAATCAAAGAAAAGATATTGGTGGTACTAATTGAGTACAATAATGTATAAAAGGTTTTCGAAAAAGTAATAGCATTTCCGAATGAATTATTAAAGACCATATATTTTATTAGAATTAAATAGCTTAAAAATGCATTGAGGAATACAAATGGTATTCTTATCAATAGACCCAATAATAAAGCTGCTAGAGCTAGACGCAGTAAAACTTTTTGATTACCATTGCGTGCGTTAGGGTTAAACTAATCTTAGCCGTTATTTTGTACTTTACAACAGCCCAAGTAAAAAAGTATGAATTCATGTATTGTAATGTCCTATTGTGTATGCATTGATTTAGATACATGTTGTAATTTTCAAATTAATCACGACATTAAACTGTATGAAGCTATATTTTTTTACGTGAAATTAGATTTAACCATGATCAATTAATTTAAATTTAATTTGACACAATTTGATTTTCTTATTTTTTAAATAAAATTATGTACATTTTTTTTTAATTGGGTAGTGCAAAATTATGAAGAGCTAGGTCAGTTTAAATTTATCAATTTGTTCAGTGCAGTGAATTATAATATCAAGTTGTTTTAATAAATTTAAAAACATAATTTAATAGTTTTTTATTAAAGTAAATTAAATAGTGTTAATAATTATTGTAATGACTTTGATTTTAAGAAATTTAGATTTGGTTGATTGTTGGTTATCCGCACTTCCTCATAACAGAGTACCTCTTCTAAAAAAGTTTGTAGAAGACAAAATTGGTATATCAAATTTTAAAAAGCTGAATTTAATAAAAAAAATTGAGATTTTTAGTTATAAAATGAGTGAATATTGGAAAGCGAGTAAATATTCCCGAAGTAAACTTGAAAATAAATATTCGAAATGGTTGAGTTGGGCGGTTTTCAATCCCGATGATTTAATGACAGATGATGTAAGTTTTTTATATAAATTATGAAAAAAAAAATTTACAAAAATAATTTGTTTATAGCAACCTAGCACAAGTAAAATGTGCCGTAAAATATTGGATGCAAAAAAAAAACAAACCAACAGGAGCAGCACCAACAACAGCAGTAACATCAGGTGAAACATCGAAAGTAGAAATGGAACAACAACAATGATCGAAGCATCAACAGCAACATTAGAAACAACTACATTAATGGAAACAAAACGAAAAACAGGAAGACCAACTAAAGCAACGGTCGAAACAACAAAATCAACAAAACGTAAACGAGGTAGACCGACTAAATCAATGGTCGAAGCAGCAACAGCAACAGGAACAGAAACAGAAACAGCAATACCAGAAAGAGCAATATTACAAACAGCAACATTAGAAACAACTACAACCACACAATCAACAAAGAAACGAGGAAGACCTACAAAACTATTTCATGAGTCTTCAAGATGGGTAAAAAATCGCAGAATTTCAGAACTGATTGAAAAATATTCTCTTCAAGAATTAGAATATGCAGTTCAGAAATTAAAAAAAACTACAAGTCATCAAAAAAAGTTTTCTGCCTTCTGAAGCTTTGGCTTTATATATTGATTTAGACCTTTCCGAAAGAAAGTATAATACCCTTCGCCATACAATAAACAGTTTACATCCAAACTGTTTGCCCTCGTTATATGCGTTTGCAAAGTGAAAAACAAAAAATTGTTCCATATTTTACGGCAACAGAAACATCAGCAGCAGTTAATTTGAAATCAATAATGCGCAGAACAGCCGAAGGATTAATTGAAATATGTGATGAGCCAGATGATTTATCGAAATTGTCTGTAATTTGTAAGTGGGGTATGGACGGAAGTTCTGGACATAGCAGATATAAACAAAAATTTTCCGATGATACCCAAACTGATGAATTCATGTTTTTTATAGCATTTGTACCACTTAAGTAAGTACCACTAAATTCTAACTATCAAGCTTTATAAAATCTTGAGTTTTACGAAGTTAATCTTAATCTTATACTCTTATTTAAGAATGATTAACATGACAACACAGAAGGAAATTTGGACAAACAAAGTTGCAAGTTCGACCCATTATTGTAGGCCAATAAAATTTCTTTTAGCTAAAGAAAATGCTGTACTAGTTATGGAGGAGTATAATTTAATAAATACAGCTATTGAAAATATTGAAACCGTGATTATCGAAAAGAATGGCAAAGTTATAGAAATTGTTTTCGACATGCATTGTACTATGATAGACGGATCAGTGGCAAATATACTAACCAATACAAATTCAGCAAGTCGGTGTTTTATATGTAAATCAAGTCCTACAGAAATGAACAACATGGACTTTGTTAGAGAACCAGATGTAAATAGTTTTAAATTTGGACTTTCTACGTTGCATTCCTGGATACGTTTTTTGGAATGTGTCTTACATATCGCATATCGTCTTAGTTTCAAAAAATGGCGCGTTAGTGACGAAACTAGAGAAGAGTTTTTAGAAACAAAAAAAAGAATTCAACATGAATTTAAAGTAAAAATGGGATTAATGATTGATCAAGTCAAATCTGGATTTGGCACAACAAACGATGGCAATACTGCTCGGCGATTTTTGCCAACAGTTCTTTAACCGCGGAAATAACTGGTGTAAATAAACAACTGATTGAAAATTTCGCTATTATTTTAAGGGTGCTATCTTGTGGGTTACCAATAAATACCCATACATTTGAAGAGCTTTTAACTAGCACCAAGAACATATATTTAACACACTATGATTGGTATTATATGCCCAGTAGTGTTCACAAGGTATTAATACACGGATGTGAAGTTATTCAGTTTTTTGAAATACCTATAGGTTTGTTCACTATTTATTGTTATACTTATAAAAAATCATTTTTTAAACTTTTTTTATTAAGGTTGTTTGTCTGAGGAAGCACTGGAAGCAAATCACAAGCATATAAGAAAAGCACGGTTAGCACATACAAGAAAAATATCAAGGGAAAGTACTAACAAGGATTTAATGACCCATTTGCTGTTAGCATCAGATCCGGTTTTGTCATCGAAGAGAAAACTAAGTAAAAATAAAACTAAAGCTATAACCTACGGGGAAGAAATACAGAAATATATTTTAAACGACAATTTTAATTCAGATGAACCAAGTTTTTCTTCGAGTTATAAATATACTTCGGAAGAATCAAGTACTGATGATTAAAACATCTTTTATATGCCAAAACAATAATCTTTTCATATTATTTTTTTGTAAATTTTGTAATGAATTTTTTTATATCTTTGTTTTATAATTAGTCTTATAATTTTCAGAAACCGTAAAAAATATATCTTCATGTAATAAAAAACTGTTAATAAATTTTTAAGTAATACAGAATTTTATTTGAAGTTCTATTTTATTATTTTTACTAAATAGATTATAATGAAATTTTAAATAGTTAATACAAGCACAAATACCTTTTTAACATTTTGTAGCAAGGTTTTCAAATAGCGTTTTCAAGAAAACGGATATATTGAAGCAAATTTAAACCTTGCTTCGATTGAAATGAAAATTAGTACGGATATTAATAGCTTCATTTCCAGTTCAATAACTAATTTCTACCATTTTTTAACTAGAATTGAAGATTTTATTTAATATTTAAAAATTTTGGGTTTTTGGAGGTTATGCATGTAAATTTTGTTTCTAAATTTTGAATAAAGAAAAAGTTGTGATGTTTGGATGAATTTTAAAGGGATTATATCGTTTTTACGAAAAAGGATATATGACAGCTAAATGAGTCCTTGCTGCGCTTGCAATGAAAAGTTCTTCATACGTAAGGAGCAATATTCTGACCCAGCAACCAGGTTTTTTAATTTTATGACGAAAATTGTGGCTTTTATTAAAATTTTAAATTCAGGATATATGCGGGATGTAAGAGTCCTTGAACCAATTTTGTCTAATTCTTTTTTTATATCTTAGTTTAGTTTTTCTAACGTAAGGAGCCTTATTTCTAACCCAGGAATCAGGTTTTTTAATTTTATGACGAAAATAGTGGCTTTTATTAAAATTTTAAAATTCAGGATATATGTGGGATGTGCGAATCCTTGAACCGATTTTTTTCGAATTTTTTTTTTCATTTCTTATTCTGAACAAAGAAAATTGCAGAATAGCTTTTTTAATTTTTTGACGAAAATTGTGGCTTTTATTAAAATTTTTAAATTTAGGATATATTGGAGGTGTGCGAGTCCTTGCACCGATTTCGTCGAATTTTTTTTTTTTTATTTTTATTCTAAACTAAGAAAACAGGTGGATAGCTTTTTTTAATTTTGTGACGAAAATTGTGGCTTTTATTAAAAATTAGAAATTCAGGATATATAGGAGGTGTGCGAGTCCTTGCCCCGATTTTTTCCAATTTTTTTTTTATTGTTACTTTGACAAAAAAAAAAATAGCAGGACAACGTTTTTCAATTTTAAGATCAAAATTGTGGCTTTAACTCTATTTTTTTAAATCAGGATGTATGGGAGGTGTACGAGTCCTTGCACCGATTTCGTCCAAAAATTTAATTTTTTTCACTTTTATGAAAAAAAATAGAATGCCAAATATTCAGAATTTTTTGAATAAAATTGTGGCATTTAGTCAAATTTTTCAGTTCAGGATGTATGGGAGGTGTTCGAGTCCTTGAACCGATTTTGTCCAAAATTTTTTTTTTTTTCTAATTTTGGAATAAGAAAATAGCATGCCAAGTTTTATTTATATACAATAACTCCTTCTATTTTTGCACCCTGCTTATATGGGAACAAAGCACTGTGCGACCGTGACATAGTGCAAACCGGTTATAAATATTTCAAACAAAATTATACAATATTTAAAAATTTAAATAAACTATATAAATTTTTCTTTTAGAAAGGGAGGTGAAAGGAAACTTACGTCACCCACTGTATTAATTATAGCTCTCTTATTTTAAGTCTAACTTCGTTAGTATTAGTTATAAGTACCGATAGATCCTAGTTTAGTTAGCTAACATTAAATTGAATAAAGAGGAGAACAGTCAGCCTGTTACTAATTGTCAACCCTTAAAGAAGTGTTTTCTTTCACGCAACTGCCATCCATTATACAAACCCCAACAAAGGAATAAAATCCTAAATAAGCCTGGTGTAAACTAATGGCCCCAAGTTTTTTAAGCAATTATGTATCAGAGAATTTGACGTCCTTGACCTGTTTGAAATCTTGGTTCGTCAACCCTCTGGTGGGGGTTGCGCATTGCTCTTGAAGACAGCCGCAGACACCTGTGATCTATTTGTTTTGATTCAACTAGTTCATTTAAATAACAACAGTGATAGTCATTGCTAAAAATTGACATTTCGAGAAAAGTAACAAAAACCGATTTGTATGTGCTTACATATTATATAAATTGACATTACTGGTTCAAGAAAATGTACTGTAGTGTAATTAATAAGTCAATACTGTCGTGCAATAGCAATCACTGTCATGTACTTGACACTTAATTGTGATTGGCTAAAAGCCGTACTTTTTTGGTTGATTAATTTGACACCTTCATAATATGAACCGTGGGAACCACTCATTTGATGGTTACCCACAAAATATAATTAAGGTTAATTTAAGGTAGAATTAAGAACACCAAAAATATAATAAAACAGTCGCTCATTAGAGCCAAATCTAAAACGTTATTTTGTTTTAATACAACATGGCGATCCTGCCAGTGTGTAAAATCTAAAAACTCTAACTCCAAAACACCATCGGTGAGAAAAAAAATAGAAGAAAAAAATGCAGCAACAACAATTAACACACTTCATCACCAACACTTACAACAACTTCATCATTAAATATAGAACAACAACAAAAAGCTGCAACAACAAGAGGGTGAATATATTTAAGCTATTTGAGATGTAAAATAAATTTAAAATAACTAAAACGGAATTATTAGTGTTTTTTAATTCTACAAACAAACAAACTACAATATTCCGTTATTGTGATTAATTTTTTTTAGAAAACTTAATATACAAATTAATTATAATTAATTTCTTAAACTAACAACCATTTTTTTTTTTAATTTCCGTCGGCTGGGATGATTCTCAAGGGACACTCTCACAGCGCGACAGAAATCCTACAGTCACCAAATAATGAGTGACTGATTTATGCCACATCCACCTCAATCTGTTGTCCTGAAGGAAACGATGATATGATATGACATAATATGACATAATTGATTTTTTTTTTTTGGAATCATACTAACAAAATTTTTATGAATTGCATTTTTATTAACGAGAATTGAAGATGGGGAATCACGATTCGAAAATCCAGAACCCCAACGCTAACGTGATAAACGAAATCACTGTGGAAGTGCACCTTCCAGTGATTTATCTAATAATAATCATATCTATATTAGCCTTGCAATTTCTGACGACGGTTTGTACCAACTACACAAGAGGTCGTTACGCAAGAGCTGCTTCTTTGGCAAACGGCATTGAAAGAATTTAATTTTTTTATATTCTTTCAAAATCTAATTCTTTACTGGAACATTATTATTTTTTCTGCTCATGACACTGGTCAGTCAAATCTGTACGTGTGTGAGAATCGCTGTAATTTCGTCATGCCAACCATATGGAGTGGCAAGGAATCATAGGGAAGGCAAGAATTCTGAGAGGATTTCGACAAATCATTTAAGTGTTTAAATACCAGCAAAAGACCTTCAAGGGACGAAAGAATAAAGAAAAAGTCCCGTTACGTATGTAAAGTACAGAGCCTACTCAAATGGCAAAAAATGTGATTTTAAAATAGTTCATATCAATAACAACAGTTGGTGGTTTTTGATATTCTTGAGCGAATGTGTTACTCAGATTGTTCAGTGCTAATTAGTTTGATAAATTGCACCGCATAAAATAAAAACTCTTTAAAAGTGGGTCGAGAAAAGCCATTAACATCAGAAGAAAGAGGAAAAATTTAAGCCTATTTTGAACAAAAGTTATCTTTAGGAAAATTGGAGAAAAAATCGGATGAAGTGCTTGTGTTGTCTTCAATTACATTAAAAATCCGAATTCCTATAGGAAAAACATGAAAGGAAGACCAGCAAGTATCTTATCGCCAACAGACAAGAAATGCATTTAACTGTTCTGATTCCATAACAAAAATTAAGGCGAAAGCCGGAATTTCTGCTAGTATTTCGACTGTTCGGCGCTTGGTTGTGGATGCTCAGCATATCCAGAGAATGAAACTTAAAAAAAAAAACCTGTATTAAAACAAATTCACAAAGAAAAACGATTGGATTTTGCTAAAGTTCACATGACGTGGAATACCGAATGACACAGGGTTGTCTTTTCTGACGAAAATAAATTTAACCTGAATGGTCCTGACGGATATAACTTTTATTACCATGACATGAGAAAAGAGGAAGTAATATTATGCCGTCGACACAGTCGCATTGGTGGAATTATGGTATGGGATGCCATATCATACTATGGCCGAATTAAACTACAATTTATCTCACGTGGGAGTCGAAGTTCATGTGAGTGTGGTTTAACATGTGTCGTCATCAACACCTAACCCTGGAACGGCGGTTCAACTGGGATTTTAAAGTGGCGTAAAGCAGATAAGTTGAATTTAAAAGTAGAAATTGTAATTTCATTATAATTGAACTGAATGAACAATGATTGTTTTCGCTAGTCTTTTCAAGGACAGATTTCATAAAAAGCTTGATATTTTTTAAAGGGAAAACTTAATTTTTATCATTATGAAAAAAAAAAACAAAAAAAAAACGAATGACTTTTTAAGAAAAATTGTTTAAAAAACAATAATGTGTGAAGGGTAAAATATATTAAATAGTATTTAATATTCAAATAATTTAGTATGTAATTAGGAACGAAATTGTAAATAAAGAGAGTTCTAAAGCATTAGTAAAACCAAATGGTAGTTATCTTTTACGACGTCTACGTTCAAACTTTAAACCCTCCAAAATGCTACTAAATAACAACGTAGAGTATCAAGCTTCCACTCTACATATTAGCTTAATATCTAATATGATTAAGAAATTTTTTAAGTATAGCACTAGACGTCCTTTACACACGTCATCAAACAATTCAGAAGTGGGATAAACATTTAAATTAATTCACATAAACTTTATAATGTTGACAAAACAGTTGAAACCAATCAAAATCACACTATACTTCTAATCAATCCTAATAACTCATATTTGGAAAGCTTTTATTCCAAACCAATTAAATGGACAAACTTAAATTATCGTTAGGCATTATGAAATGAAAATTATAACCTCTGTTCAATCTTGAGCACCTTAGATATATAAGAAATATATTAAAATATTATTTATATTTGTTTACGTCATGCAACCATTTGCATGGCGTAAACGTCGGTTGCCCAAATTTGGCACCTTTCTTTTTTTTTTTACTGTGGTGTGAAACTGATAGTCCCCATTTAGACGAGGAAACATTTGGAAGGGAAACATTTAGTTTGGTAGCAAATTACGAGTGGGGAAGAGAGTATCAATTTTGTCTCCGGTACTCGGACACTCGCTTTGTTGCCGTTTTCTTAATTTGCTTTTTGACATTTGCTTTATTACTTTTTTCTGGCGTTCTTTTGTGCAATTTAAAAGAAGTTCGCAGTAAAACAAATTTTGCGAAAAATGAAAAATTTTGTTATTCCAAATTTATTTTATAAATATAAAAATGGAATATAAATGGGAAAGAAAAAGTATAGAAAAATTGATTTTATTTGTGCAGGAAAGAGAATATTTGTATAGTGTGCGATCCAAGGAGTATATGGACCGCATAAAAAGGCACAGGCTTTTAATGATGTAAAAAATATTTTGGAAAAAGAAATGTTTGGTGTGACTGTAGCAGATATTAAAAATAAATGGAAAGGTCTACGAAGCCAATACATTAGGGAGTTGAGGTTAATAAAAAACTCTAAAAAAAGCGGCAGTAGAAGAAGTGATTTGTATGTGCCAAAGCTTTGGTGCTTTCAACAGCTATCATTTCTGGAACCACATGCCTGCATCAGGGAGAGTGAAGATAACATTGAGGTAATTTCCACATATACAAATAATTGCAGAAATTGTCATAAAGTTAAGAAAATTGTTTTTTTTAGACTGATTGTACTTCTAATAAATTCGAAGGACAAAGAAGTTCAACATCTAATAAATTCGAAGGACAAGCACAAGCAATTCTTTGCTTAAAAATGCGTACGAGCCGCGTTCCGGCTTCTGGTTCCTCCATTCTTTCATCCATTGTCCTCTCGTCCTTTTCACAGGCAATGAAGCTACCTTTTCAACGAAACTGGCCAAACCTTGTTTAAATGTAGATATATATTTATATATAAATATTAATATTAACTTCGAGTTTATATTTTTAACATTTAATCACCTAAAAGTATTTCTTCTTTGTCGCTATCGCCGGAATCCAACTCCATAGTTTCTCCAATACAGTCCGCAATATCTTCAATTAGGCGGAGTTTTTCTTGGTTTTCCATGATTTTATTTTTTAGATTTGTTTATTAAAATCTTGATTTATTTTTATTATTTTTTTTTATTTAAAATAACAAAACACTTATTAAAGATAAAAAACAGCACAAATAAGACAAATGTCAAAAAAGCAAATAATAATAATGGAATGTTGCCGGCAACATGTTCGACTGTGTGAACGCGAAAGAAAAAACAAAAGAGAATTCCAAATGTTTTCCTTCCAAATGTTCGCACGTCTAAATGGGGACATACTCCAGAACGACTACCCAGCGAGTACCCATTTGTTCGGGGACAAGGGCTGAGTAGTCGGATCTGATTAATTGTTAACTGGATAATCGGTGGTTGTTAACTTCACGGGCAACAAGTCTTTTTTCTTTCTAATTCTTTTCGAACAACCAAAGAGCCAACAAGTGGTCATAAAAAGAAAAATAAAATAAAATTATAGTTTTAAAAGAAAAATAAAATAAAACTATAGTTTTAAAAGAAATAAAAAAATATAAATAAAAGAAGGAAGACTCAGTCCTCCTTCAACAATATAAGTTAAGGCACGTTGCCCTCAACGTGACAACATAACTAAATTTACACCAATATTTCTTTATTCGTTCCCAAGCAACTCAAATTTTTTGCATTAGTTGCAAAATAGTTTTTGTCAAATAAATTTTGTAGCATTTTCATAAATGCTAAAATCCTATGGTCAAAGCAGCGGTGTCAGGTAGCTTTACAATTTTAGTGATTTTTAGTATGTCAGCAAATTCAAAATGTTGGTTGCCTTAATAAATAATTATTATGTAGAAATTAAGTCGGTTATCATTTGTCTTTAGATTGAAGAACTAATAAAGCACATAGTGCTGCTAATAAAAAACGTTTAAATAAAAAACAAATAAAAGTGTTTTAATTGGCGCCCAACTTGATATCCATTTAAGGATAAAAAAGTCACCATACAGTGAATAATAAATTCTTTTGGAACATTCCTTATAAAGGATGAACTAAATAATATAAGTGTAAAAAAATCACCATACAGTGAATAATAAATTCTTTTGGAACAATCCTTATGAAGGATGAATTTAATAATTTTAGTGTAAAAAAGCCACCATACAGTAAATAATAAATTCTTTTGGAACAATCCTCATAAAGGATCAATTAAATAATTTTAGTAAAAAAAAAAAACATTACAATAAAAATCAATTCTTAACAAACAATCCTTATAAAGGATCAATATTATCGATCGAATATTAATGAACAACCCCTGTTTAATGATGACCCAATATTTATGTTTATACCTAATATTGCCCATTAACGGCACATCCAAATTCCATCAAAACAACTTTTTTTGTATGTAAATTGTTTGTACATATTTTCGTTAAGTTATTTTTCTATTGCTTTAGGCCACTCTTCCAGTGTCAATTGGTAACTTTAAACAATTAAAATTAACTCCTCATACTTTTGTAGTTTTTTGAATGTTGATCGAACAACAAGGAAATTAATTTGTTAATAATTTCAAATAAAATTGTGACTCTTTTTAAAACTTAAACTAAAACAAAGAATATTGTGACCTAAATTTTTGAAAATTAAAAATAAATAAAACAACATAGAATTTTGAAATAAATATAAGTTAAAAATCCGTGTATTAAAACTTAAATCTAAAAACCAAAACAAAATTAAAACTTAAATAAAAGTGAAATTCTTAAATTACAAAAACAAAGTGAACGTGTTTTAATTTAGGCTGACCCCTAAACATCAATCTTCTTCTGATATCAAAGGATGAATTATCACACTATATACTAATACACGACATATCAAGGTATTAGCTCATAAGTTTTCCAAAGCACGCTTTGGGTCAATCATTACCAGATATCAGGGCTGCTCAGGCTATGCCAATTTGGCTTATCTCGGTAAACTCTTAGGTGTAGCCAGATTTCAAATTGCACAGAGTGGTTCTTCGCACCTCAGATAAAAGAAGAAATACTCAAATGGTGGTGAAGCAAGAAGAGGAATGGACCGTAACGAACTCGTATTTACCTTATATGATGTGCATGAGGTTGTCGGAAAAGAGTCCGTTTTCAGCCACAAATAATCCGATCCTTCACTTTCTGATCCACACTGCAGGAACTTTGCTCGGATCACCGCGATCACAAAATGCAATAATGGTGGAAAATGTTGCATATATCCCAATTCAACTCATGTCTATATCATGCGGATACTGAACAGAGGTTGAAACCCCATAAGGAGCTTTGCAGAAAGAGAGTTCCAACAATGCCAAAGGGTGAAGAATCAAGATTTCGTTTTAAAAATGAACATAGAGAGTTGGATGTACCCTTCACCATTTATGCTGATTTTGAATCTGAATTTCAAGAACGGGATAGTGGATGGACCCTCACCACAATCAAAACTCTTGAAGTTAATATAAATCAAGGATCAATTATAAGAGGCTCACAATACATACCCCCACCAAAAATAATAGCAAAACGTGGTAGATGTATCACTATAAGGCACAAACCACTTCCTGTCTTATCATTTTTAAATAATTTACTTATAATGTTTCGATATTTATATGCTCTGGTGCCTTTTAGCTGTCCATCGGATTTATAATCTCTTTTATGAGCATTTGTTTCAATTAAAATCTTCTTGTAAATCCCCAATTCAGTTTTATTATAATTCATTGGTTTTGAATAAAACATTAACTGATAAAGACCTGGTGTAAGGAGCCACATTTGGTTTCCTACCTCAATTTTATCGTCATTTATTTTTATATTGCTGTTACCAAATTTCCATTCTCCACTAGAATTTTTATGTGGCCCATATAGAGTATCCAACATATTTTTTTTACCCAACCGGGATAAATCTATCGGATTTGTTGAAACATTAATATCATCATTCTCTATTGTATCCTCTTGAGAATAGAAATTTTCATCATCATTTGTCTTATATAAAGACTTTTGTGTCTCATCTTCACCATTAGTACTTATATGTAGACCTCGGATTTTGCATATTTTCATATTTTTCATCAGATTGGTACCAAACTTTTTATTTAGACGTTTTATCGTTCCAATATAACAAATTTTAATGCATATCGAAAATATGCAAAATATATGCAAAAAATATGCAAAAACATATGCAAAAAAATATGCAAAATATATGCAACATATGCAAAATATATGCAACATATGCAAAATATATGCAACATATGCAAACGAATTTCAACGACAAATTTAATTCCACTAGTTAAATATTAAACTGCGAGCAATACAGAAGAATAATTGTCTTGGTTTAGTTCAATTAAAATTAGTCAATATATTAATAAATTGAGTTTTTTATGAAACATTTGCCACAAATTTACAGTTTCTGGTAAATTACTTAAATTTTCAATAGCTTTATGTTTTGTTTGTCTTTTTAACCCCATATTTACCCCATATTAACATGAGAGAGAAAAAGTTACGCAAGCTTGTCTTTGAGAAAAATTTTGTCAAGGCAGAGTTATGGGCTAAAGGGTCTCAAATGTGTGTGTATGTGTTTTAAATTAAAAATAACGATTGTTTTAACATAACAATAATAATTGCACAAAGAAATTTATAATTAAAAAAAAATTATAATTTGTTTGTGTAATTTCATATGGTTTTGGATAATTTTGACCCTACGTCTGTTTAACTTTTGGTTCTACTGGTGGCAACACTGCTAAGCACAGAGAAAGTGTAACCAAACACAGATGCAGGTTCTTTATTTGCAGACTCTCTGCAACATATTTGTTAGTGTAAATTGTTAACTGTTTGATATTTGCCGTTATTTTATTGAACAAGCTATTATATTTCTAATTGCTTAAGAATATACTATTGTCATGTCTACCCTCAAAACAAAAAGTCGCAAAATTATCACATAAATAAATTCAAGTTGAGTGAAGTGTAGTGAAATGCCAAAAATCAACAAATATAAGGAAAATTTGACAGGAAAATGGTTTAACAGCCTTCCCGAAAAGTGTTTTAAAATTGATGGAAACAATATAATTTGTACAACTTGTGACAAAAAGGTGAAATTTTAATATTCAGGCTTATGCAAACCAATTTTTAAATTTTTTACGAATTTCAAAATTTGTT
Organism: Delia radicum; assembly: GCA_021234595.1. Lineage (NCBI taxonomy): Eukaryota > Metazoa > Arthropoda > Insecta > Diptera > Anthomyiidae > Delia > Delia radicum. The sequence continues at coordinate 210,715,988 of CM037852.1, read as the reverse complement.
CATCGACATATTTGTTTGCAGTAAGCCTGATTGTTAAATTAAAAGTACGTTCTAACGTTTTTCATATTTTAGGTTCCTTGCGAAAAAAAATTTCAATTGCAGCAGCATTTGACTACTTCACTTCACAGAAGGTCAAATGCATCCAATAACAACAACGACGAAACTGCGCATACTTCGAGCAACACGTCCATCAACTTTTCCGAGAATTCCAACAATGAATTTAAAATGGACTTATGTGCAGCGTTGGTTGCGGGAAATATACCATGGAATGTGCTTAGCAATGCTACATTTAATAATTTTTTAAAAAAATACACAGGGCAACTAATTCCAGATGAAAGTACTCTCAGAAAGGGCTACTTGGATAAATGCTACCAACAATCAATCCAAAATATTCGAGACAGTATCAAAGACGAAAGCGTTTGGATATCAGTGGACGAAACAACTAGACAAACAAGGGCGATATGTAGCGAATTTGATTGTAGGAACATTGAGCGAAAATAAATCTTCATGCTCATTTTTATTGTCGTGTAAACAGTTGGAAGAAGTAAATAACGCAACTGTTTCTCGATTTGTGAACGACAGCATTCGTATATTGTGGCCACACGGGAATGAGTCAAAAGTTTTGTTGCTTTTAACGGATGCTGCGGCATATATGATAAAAGCTGGTAAAAATTTAAAAGTTTTTTATCCGAATCTCATACACATAACTTGTTTGGCACACGGTTTAAATTTAATAGCCGAAAAAGTAAGAACATCGTTTCCTTTCGCTAACTCGTTCATATCCTGTGTAAAAAAAATATTTATAAAAGCACCGCTCAGAGTACAACGCTACAAGCAAATACTAAATAAGGAGTTACCACCAGAACCGATCATAACCAGATGGGGTACATGGTTGAAGGCGGCATCATTTTATGCAGATAACATGGAGGGAATAACAGAGGTAAGATAATTTTTATCAACAAACAACATTTTAAATATAGCGTCGTTGTCAAAAAGTGGGTCATCGGTAAATTTAAACTTTTTTTATTCCATAATAAGAATCCATTTTATGCCAAAACTATTCCTCTGAAAACGGTGTTTCGATTTTTTAATGGTTAAGGCGGTGGATAATTAACGAATGGGTTATCTGTTAGAATGATGTTTGAAATTAAAAAAAAATCAAAATGGTTTTTTTATGGTTTTTTACCTTTGGCTTAATTTTCCAAATAATACATTTGAAAAAGCTTTTTCTGTCACATATTGTGGTGTAGGACTCACTTTTGGCTCTCCTGCAAAATAATGGAACATCCGATAACCCATTATTTTTGGACAACGACGATATGCATTCACTTTAGATTGGTAAAGAAAAAAATTCTAAATTTGCATTTTAGGTTATTGAAACACTGAACCCAGAAGAGGCTGAATCTATAAAGCTGGCAAAAGAGCTGATAAAAAATCCCCAACTATATCGGGATTTTATATATATAAAATCGAATTTCGAGAGAGTTGCCGAAATCATAACTTCCTTGGAAGCGAAGGGTCTACCATTAGCGCAGTCAATGAATTTATTCAAGGAAGCTGAAAATATTGTTCAGAACATAACTGGTGATTTTGGAATGGATTTAAATGAGAAATTTGAAGCCATTTTGAAAAGAAATCCAGATTTTAATATCATTTCGAAAATAAATAATATTTTGAATCTCAATGCTAAAGATTACTCTGGACTCGGACCCGTCACAAATGAAAATATAATTAAATATAAATTTGCTCCAATTACTTCCTGTGACGTTGAAAGAAGCTTTTCCGCTTACAAAATGGTTTTTGGAGAGAAACGTCAGAGCCTCTCAATTAGTAATTTAGAGAAAATTATGGTTGTATATTGTAATACCAATTATGTTAAATAAGTTTAAAACCTATAAAATATCGTATGTATCATTTGCTCTACTTTAATAGCTGACCATAATAAATAAAATTTCAATATGTATACCACCCTCCGAATCGCTTTTATATTATTTTTTGATTTCTTTAACATAGAAAATTTTTGCATACTTTGCATATTTTTGCATAGTTTGCATATATTATGCATATTTTGCGTATTTTGGCATATATTATGCATATGCATTTCATGCAAATATGCAAAAAAAAAATATAAATATGCATATCGTTTTCAACTGTACTTTCAATGAAACGAACTTTGGTGTCATCAGAATTTACCTATCTTAATCTTTCAAAAATATGCAAATATGCAAAATCCGAGGTCTACTTATATGTTCTTTCTTCGGAGTACTTGACTCGAATTTCATCGGTACTTTGTTAAAACTAATATTTGAGTAATTAGCCATTTCATTTTTAATTTCATCTTTAATAATTTTTGAAATTGTATTCGTATTTTAAGAAATATCAATAAATTCCTTCAATGGTTCCGTTATAGGCCTAAATGTATCTTTGAGTTGTTTAGATGTGTTAGATTCATAAAATTTTATACTTTGAAATTTCCTTTTTAAAGCATTTCTCGTCTTTACTAATTCTTCCAAAACTTTTTCTTCCATCGTTTTTTAGTTTTAAAATTATGATTAGGTATCGGCAAGATCAGATGTCTACTGGCTGGTCTGATTTATCAGATCAGGTGTATGCTGGCTGGTCTGGTTTATCAGATCAGGTGTCTGCTGGCTGGTCTGGTTTATCAGATCAGGTGTCTGCTGGCTGGTCTGGTTTATCAGATCAGGTGTCTGCTGGCTGGTCTGGTTTATTAGATCAGATGTCTGCTGGCTGGTCTGATATCGATCTAATTGATTCAATGATCTATTCGTAACTAATATTTATGAATTCATCCTTTTATATTTCAATGAAAATATTAAACGATTTTCTATAGCGACTTGCATCTAAATCATCATCTTTGCTTATTATTAAAAAATCCATACTTGTCTTTCCAACATTCTTGACATATATCATAAAATTTCTTATAGCTCATATCCATTCCAACGTGATCGCTATATATGTGCTTCATATTCATTTCATCCTGCTTAAACATTATAATCATATTTGCATTATTTCGTACTATATGTTTTGGAATTCGGGTATAAGTTTGACATAAATAAAAGGAATCCACATTTTTATGACGACCCATACAAAAATATTTACGAATATTATTTTGCTTCTCGCAAGCAACATCATCAAATATAAAAATTGAATTATTTTTAGCCTCATCTGGCGGTATAACACTCTCATTATCAGAAAATGTGAAATATCCCATTCCTTTTATCAGTGATATAAGCCTCTTCAAGTATTCATATTTTGACTGATAGAGTGATTTTGAGTATAAGTATATATTTTCAAATTTTAGGCCACTTGGACTTTCAATCAGACTAATCATCACATTGGTCTTTCCACAGTTGGATGGTCCCACTATAAGACATTTAATAGAATTGTGTAATAAGACATTATGTCTTTTTTTCTCGTGAATACTAGTTAAGGAATCTACATTTCTTACAATAATATTATCGTGTTGTTTGATCAAGCGCATTTTTATAATTAAAATTTAAATTCTAAAATTTTCTATTTTATTAGTTTTCTAGATATATAAAGTGGTCATTCATTACAATAAGCCAGTTAATCAGGGAGTGGTTTGGTTGATAGAATTATCGATTCCTTACCAGTTGAACTACATTTACCAGGTTATCAATATTGTGGACCAGGCACCAAACTAGAAAAACGGATTAATAGAGGTGATAAGGGTATAAATCCCTCGGACGCAGCTTGCAAAGAACATGACAGCGTATTCCCAAAACAAGGATATTAGTAAGCGACACCAAGCTGATAAAATATCTGAAAATCGTGCTTGGGAAAGAGTTTTAGCCAAGGATAGTAGTATTGGTGAGAAAACTAACGCATATCTCGTAAGCAATACCATGAAAGCAAAACTTAAATTGGGAATGGGATTGAAGGAGAAAGATAAGAGAGGAAAGGAAATTTTTAAGGCTGCAATAAGAATGGAAATTATCACATTAAAAAAGAAGTTGGTGTAGATGAGAAATCATATCAACTACACCTGAAGCAAATCAATTTACCTAATGAATTTATTATTCTTCAAAATACTGCATATCCAGTATGGAGTTAAAATGTAATCAAATGTTATTAAAGAAAGCAAAAATTATATAATAAAATTAAACAAAGAAAAATTATTTGTTTTTATTTATTTATAATTCTATTAGCTCTTCATCAGTCATGGCGTTATATCTGGTAGGCAGAATATGACGTTATTTTGCACTTTTAGTCTCAAGCATTCACCAAATTTAGTTTTAATTTTTAGGGCGTTCAACACCGTATACGGCTTTAAGTTCTCCATATCTTTAATATATAGAATTTGCTTACTGTTGAGGCTATTGAATTTATTGATTAATGACTGTTTGACAACTTTTTACTGAATGATTGCTCTTACATTCAACTTATTAAAAGGAAAGGAAATAATTAAAATCATTCTTAATTTTAATTGATCAAGTTGGAGTAAGAGAGTGTATTCAATAGGAAATATTTGCACCCCCCCCCCCCCTCTTATATAATGAGAACTTGGGGGTATTTTTCTTATATCCTACAGACAAGCCTCATGGCTTCGTGGGATTAGAAATAAGTTTTATATACACTCTAAAAAATTTTAAATAAAATTGAATTTGAAAAAAAAAAAAAAAGTATCATCTTTTTACATTAAACATTTTATAATTAGTATTATAAATTATATCGAATGAGAAACAACAATCTTGAAACAATGATATTAATACCAAGACTACGAGAGAGAATTGACACCTTTCTTTTTAAATATGATGGATACATTTCTTTTGAGGATCTCCATTATATATTAAACTTTACGAATATAATGGATGAATTTGAAAATAAGGAGTGCCTAGACTCGATACATGGGGAACATTTCATTGATTGTCCATGGTCTATTGATAGTTGCAAAGAGGGACCTGATACTTGTAGCTGTTTTGTCTATATACAGAGAAAACGATCTATAATAATTTTATTGAAATGTATTATAAACATCTACGCGTTTAATAAATGAATAAAATTAAAAATATACAAAATACACTGTCTTGTATATTTTTTTAAATAGTATCCAAATTTTATTATGTCACCCAAAACACTTGACACAATATGTCTGTAGGCTGAGTTTTTGATCCCTATAAAAAATTGTACATGTATATCAACGCGACGTACAAGATGTGTTTGATCATGATTTGTTTGTTTGATACAAACGAGAGAGAATTGACACCTTTCTTTTTAAATATGATGGATACATTTCTTTTGAGGATCTCCATTATATATTAAACTTTACGAATATAATGGATGAATTTGAAAATAAGGAGTGCCTAGACTCGATACATGGGGAACATTTCATTGATTGTCCATGGTATATTGATAGTTGCAGAGAGGGACCTGATACTTGTAGCTGTTTTGTCTATAGACAGAGAAAACGATCTATAATAATTTTATTGAAATGTATTATAAACATCTACGCGTTTAATAAATGAATAAAATGAAAAATATACAAAATACACTGTCTTGTATATTATTTTAAATAGTATCCAAATGTTACTATGTCACCCAAAACACTTGACACAATATGTCTGTAGGCTGAGTTTTTGATCCCTATAAAAAATTGTACATGTATATCAACGCGACGTACAAGATGTGTTTGATCATGATTTGTTTGTTTGATACAAAAAGAGAACTACAAAATTAATAAGAAAACAAAGCACTTATAAATGTGACCACCCAAACTACAAAGTAAAGTTACTATTAACCAGAACTAGTGTAATAGCATTTGTAACCATGAACACCCATGTGAGTAATGCACTTCAAAGGGTATCATATTCATAATTGTCAATGTCAAACAATATTTTGTTTTGACAAAAGACCGCACAAGTTCAACTAATAATAAATAGTTTGCTATATCGGCGAAACTGTGACAAACACATATTGTGGCGGGTCATGTGTTTGTCTTTGTACGACTCTTTGTAAGCGACTCTTTTGTATCGCAGTACGCGTGTAACATATTACTATATATACTACGTTAGTTTTAGAAATAAAAAAAAGTTGTAAATAGTACAGTAAAAGCGACGGTTCAATACAGAACCTAAACAAGAATTAGAATAAATAAAATAAATATACTCAAAAGAAAAGATACTTGTTTTAATAAAATATGCAAGTAGGAAGAACAAACCTACTCGGTCAGTAAAACCCAAACCATATTAGATTAGTTTTACAATGGTATATGAGTGGCATACTTCCATACATGTCGCAGAAATCTTTGACAAAATGTGTAAACTTATTCATTTCCCATTATTGGGGTAAAAGTAAAAAGAAATAAAAAGAAAAAATCTGTTATTAAACCTCAGTAGTGGAATATTAGTTTTAAAATGGGATATGAGTGGCATACTTCCATACATGTCGCAGAAAGCTTTGACAAAATGCGTAAACTTATTCATTTCCCATTATTGAGGTAAAAGTAAAAAGAAATAAAAAGAAAAAATCTGTTATTAAACCTCAGTACTGGAATATTAGTTTTACAATGGTATATGAGTGGCATACTTCCATACATGTCGCAGAAAGCTATGTCAGATTGAGTTAACTTATTCATTTCCTATTATTGGGGTAAAAGTAAAAAGAAATAAAAAGAAAAAATCTGTTATTAAACCTCAGTAGTGGAATATTAGTTTTAAAATGGTATATGAGTGGCATACTTCCATACATGTCGCAGAAAGCTTTGACAGAATGCGTAAACTTATTCATTTCCCATTATTGGGGTAAAAGTAAAAAGAAATAAAAAGAAAAAATCTGTTATAAAACCTCAGTAGTGGAATATTAGTTTTAAAATGGTATATGAGTGGCATACTTCCATACATGTCGCAGAAAGCTTTGACAGAATGCGTAAACTTATTCATTTCCCATTATTGGGGTAAAAGTAAAAAGAAATAAAAAGAAAAAATCTGTTATTAAACCTCAGTAGTGGAATATTAGTTTTAAAATAGTATATGAGTGGCATACTTCCATATATGTCGCAGAAAGCTATGTCAGATTGAGTTAACTTATTCATTTCCTATTATTGGGGTAAAAGTAAAAAGAAATAAAAAGAAAAAATCTGTTATTAAACCTCAGTAGTGGAATATTAGTTTTAAAATGGTATATGAGTGGCATGCTTCCATACATGTCGCAGAAAGCTTTGACAGAATGCGTAAACTTATTCATTTCCCATTATTGGGGTAAAAGTAAAAAGAAATAAAAAGAAAAAATCTGTTATTAAACCTCAGTAGTGGAATATTAGTTTTAAAATGGTATATGAGTGGCATACTTCCATACATGTCGCAGAAAGCTTTGACAGAATGCGTAAACTTATTCATTTCCCATTATTGGGGTAAAAGTAAAAAGAAATAAAAAGAAAAAATCTGTTATTAAACCTCAGTAGTGGAATATTAGTTTTAAAATGGTATATGAGTGGCATACTTCCATACATTCCGCAGAAAGCTATGTCAGATTGAGTTAACTTATTCATTTCCTATTATTGGGGTAAAAGTAAAAAGAAATAAAAAGAAAAAATCTGTTATTAAACCTCAGTAGTGGAATATTAGTTTTTAAAATGGTATATGAGTGGCATGCTTCCATACATGTCGCAGAAAGCTTTGACAGAATGCGTAAACTTATTCATTTCCCATTATTGGGGTAAAAGTAAAAAGAAATAAAAAGAAAAAATCTGTTATTAAACCTCAGTAGTGGAATATTAGTTTTAAAATAGTATATGAGTGGCATACTTCCATATATGTCGCAGAAAGCTATGTCAGATTGAGTTAACTTATTCATTTCCTATTATTGGGGTAAAAGTAAAAAGAAATAAAAAGAAAAAATCTGTTATTAAACCTCAGTAGTGGAATATTAGTTTTAAAATGGTATATGAGTGGCATACTTCCATACATGTCGCAGAAAGCTTTGACAGAATGCGTAAACTTATTCATTTCCCATTATTGGGGTAAAAGTAAAAAGAAATAAAAAGAAAAAATCTGTTATTAAACCTCAGTAGTGGAATATTAGTTTTAAAATGGGATATGAGTGGCATACTTCCATACATGTCGCAGAAAGCTTTGACAAAATGCGTAAACTTATTCATTTCCCATTATTGGGGTAAAAGTAAAAAGAAATAAAAAGAAAAAGTCTGTTATTAAACCTCAGTAGTGGAATATTAGTTTTAAAATGGTATATGAGTGGCATACTTCCATACATGTCGCAGAAAGCTTTGACAGAATGCGTAAACTTATTCATTTCCCATTATTGGGGTAAAAGTAAAAAGAAATAAAAAGAAAAAATCTGTTATTAAACCTCAGTAGTGAAATATTAGTTTTAAAATGGTATATGAGTGGCATACTTCCATATATGTCGCAGAAAGCTTTGACAAAATGCGTAAACTTATTCATTTCCCATTATTGGGGTAAAAGTAAAAAGAAATAAAAAGAAAAAATCTGTTATTAAACCTCAGTAGTGGAATATTAGTTTTAAAATGGTATATGAGTGGCATACTTCCATATATGTCGCAGAAAGCTATGTCAGATTGAGTTAACTTATTCATTTCCTATTATTGGGGTAAAAGTAAAAAGAAATAAAAAGAAAAAATCTGTTATTAAACCTCAGTTGTAGTGTATCCACTCATTCTACCACTACCTAAACATTATTGTAAAGTACGATCGAGTGTAACGCATCATATTGCAGAAGTGAAACATATGTGTCATGCACAATACACTCGATCGTACTGATATGAACTCAATATGCTACAACCAATAGGATTGTAGCATAACTGTAAAACTAAGTAAAAGTAGGATAGACTAAGAATTAGAATAGTTAAGAAACAGAATAAGAAAGGGTATATAAACCCCACACATTATTTGAAATAAATTAGATTACAACTAACTCGTACATCTCAGTGTTTCTTTTAAAACATTTAGTGACTTTACGCTTTTCTTTTAAAGAAAATCAGCGTATTGAAAGATCATTAGCACCTGGTTGCTGATATAATAGAAAATATCCCAAACACGCAACTCTTACATGGCGATCCTGCCAAACTAAAAAAAAAAAGGAAAAAAAAACATTTTTTTTTTTAGTTAAAAGAACCTGTATATAAATAATATAAACACTAAATGTCAACTAAAATTGGACCAAAACCTCTGATAATAAAATAATATCAACAAAGACAAATTAGAGTCAAAGAAGAAAAATTGACGTCTACAGTAGGTGTTGATTCCAACAAAATCAAAATCCAGAAGAACAAAAGAGGAGGCAAATTAACCAAACTAAAGAAAAGGTTGGTCTACCTATTAAACATCACCAGAGACGAGCTAAATCCACCTCCATTGGATATAGCTAACAAGCTATGAGGAAATAGACAACCTAAAAGCTTTGCTAAAGGACAGAAGAAAAAAGAATGTGGTTCACAGAGTCAAAGGGCCAAGTCAACATAAACAATAATATATTTGATTCAGATAAAGGAACTTTAATTTTTGTAGTAGTCATTTTTGTTATTCTTGGATATGCAGTATATAAAGTAAAGAAATATTTAAAAAAAGTATATAAGAAAAGAAATAAATGTAAATAATATAGTATAAAAACATATAGCCGAATATACATAGAATATATTTATTAATGGAACAAGCAAAGGAACTATTTGATAAAACTATAAAAAATATAAGAAAATCTTCTAATAGAAAATATACAAGGGACACAATTATAGCAAAACTTAAAGATTTGGAAAAAGAAAATATTGACAATATTAGTTTAGATGACAATAGTATAGATACAAAATTAAGAGCAGAGACAATAGAATTATACGGAAAAGCCAAAGATTTATTAGTGACACAATTGATAAAAATAGATAATAGCAAGAAAATGGCAGATTTTAACATGGAAACAGCTATGAAGATAATTCCTAACTTTACAGGAAGTAACAAGGAAATTGATAGCTTTTTAAAAATAGTAGAGCTACTTTATAATTCTTTATCTGCAGATGGTAAACGAAAATTAATAGAAGTAGTTTTCCACATAAAATTTTCCCCAAAGGTTAAGCCTATAATAGGAAGTTGTTCAGAACCAACAGACTTTGCAAACTTATCAACACTGCTAAAAGAAAAATTCAAATCAAATAAAACGATATCTCAAATACATTCGAACCTAGCGAATTTTAACCAAGGCAATCTTGCGGTAGGAACTTTTAAAGACAGACTATTAAACGAAATTGCTGAACTCAATAAATTACAAATACAAGAATTAGGTACAAGTACTTGCAATGAGGAAAAGAAGGTAATAGAAAAAGTTAATGAATCCTATGCCTTAAACATTTTCAAAAATGGATTGAATGACCAGTTGAAACAGACAGTATTCGCTTCTCAACCTAAAACACTGATTGAAGCAATCAATTTGGGATGTGAATTGGAACAAATGAATAGATTTCAAGTAATGCACTATGGAGCACAGCAACATCGGAACCCGAATTTCTACAACAATAGAAATTTTAACACACAGAATAACAGAAATTTCAACAGAAATAGTAACAACTTTAATAGAAATAACAACAACTTTAACAGAAATAATAACAACTTTAACCGAAACAATAATAACAACAACGACTACAACCACAATTTCAGAAACAATAATTTTAACAATAGAAATAACAATAACTACAGAGGCAACTACAGAAACTCTTCGCAACATGTCCGCATGATACAAGACCAGGGAAACTACCAAGGCTCGGAATAAACCAATATTCCAAACAGCCAAAAATAAGAGTATATAAAATATCAAGCTACAATACAAATTATATAGTACTCAAACACAACGGCCAAAATATAAAATTTTTAGTCATTACAGATCACAGACCACTAGTATCTTTATTCTCACATAAGAACCCATCATCAAAAATGACAAGAATAAGATAAGATTTATGTGATTACGATTTTGAAATAATATACAAAAAAGGAAAAATGAACACAAATGCAGACGCACTATCAAGAATTCAAATAGATTCAGATATTTTGAAACAAATGTTGCCATCAGAGGAAGATGAAAAGGCAGAACGAGCACTAGTTATAACAAGGAGCAAATCAAATAAAATAACACAAGAAGATGAAATTGAGAACATAAACCAAGAAGAAACAGTCGAGAAATTAAGAATATGGGAATGTATATCCATAAATGATGTTAAGAATATGATGAAATTAAAATTTAATATAGATAGAAACGTAAAAAATACAAAAATAAATATTGAAAATAATAATGTATATGTGCGGTGTTGCGATAAATCATCGAATAAAGATTCGAATTTGAGGAAGCATACTGTAGTGTGCATACTTACCGTACATAGTGTACAAAAGGGAAGAACAATAAAATAAGATAACTTTTTAGCTAGTTTAGCCAGAAGTAATAAAAATAAAAGATTCTCATGAATACCCATAACAATAAAATATATAAAAGGGTTTCGTGTTACTTTTGTTTATGACTTGCAATGTCATACGTTGTAGTAGCTGATATTAGAACCCATGCAGTTCAAGTACAACTAACTAGACGTTTTGGCATTTTCAATGTTTTGGCATTCCCAACGTAACTGACCCACATATGTTTAGAATGTGTCAGCAGTTGGTTTATTGTTTGTGTTTCCCCTTTTGTTATCTTTGTCTAAGTTTAGAGTTTAAAATACTATATAAGTTACTGTAAGTTGTTTGTAAAAGATTAATCTTAAAACATAAGCATAAGTAAACAGTCAAGCGAGTGACATCCCGTCATTTAGCACCGATAATATTAAATAAATATTTAAATCTACAAAAATTAAATAAATGTGTTTGAATCAAAATAAAGAAGAATATAACCAACCCCTCAACAACTGACATATATTATATGGCGATCCTGCCAGGAGAAGAACCCTACAACTGAAGGAAGATATAACCCTACAACTGATCCTGATGCCAAAGGAATATCCAGCAGACCACGTAACATCCTGCAGCTACAGAACATCAGAAATCTTGTGAAAAAAAAAAAACGAATATTGCCATAAGTATAATTTATAAAACATATACTAACGCAAAATTTTATATTGAGTGCCCCGCACAAATATAAACTTACGGGAATATATTTCGAAAACTTTTGTACAAACTATAAACTACAAAATAACTTTAGAATATGAATAATAATGAGTTCAAAAAAATATTAAAAGAAATAGAGAATGCTAATGAGCAGTGGAAATCAGGGAAAATAGCTAAGAAACCCGAAATACTACTCGCAGGTCCCAAGCCTATAAAAAGGAAACCAGAAGAACCAAGATATCCAATTTTTCCAGTACAGGAAACAAGTGTGATGGGGAGAAATTACGTTGGTAAAAGAAAGTTGAAATTAACTTTATTGGAGGATCAGATAACTTCAATAAATGAGAAAATAAAGGAAGAAACATCAATCAAGGAAATATCTAACGGAAAAGTTAGAGGAAATTAAATTGTTATTTGATAAAACAAAAATAGAAATTAGAGAGTGCAAGAAGTCGGAAAGAAAAAGAATAATAAAAACAATATTTGAATAACTAAATAAACATAACATAGACTAATTTTTTCTATAGAACATGTTGAGAGCTATAGCAGTAGTATTAATAGTATACAAATTATACAAATTATACAAATAAAAAAATTACTTTACTAGTGCAGCCTTAGAACCGGTAGAAAAAGTAAAAGATTATGTTTTGGAAAAGGTAGAAGAGTTCCAGATGATGGACAAAGTGAACTCTATAGTGCAGAAAGTAGAAAATTTAGATATCTTAGACAATATACCTTCAGTTAAGGATTATTTAAATAAGTTGACAAATTAACAAAAAAGAGAAATCTTTTTTTATGAAGAGAAACAACTTAATAAAAATTAGATTTATATAAAATAAATGATGAATTTTTTTTTTGTTCTAATTAAATAGATAAATTATATAAACAATTAGAGATAATAATAGCTAATGCAAAAAAATCCTCAGGCAGATTGTATTCATTAGAGACAGTGGAATTAAATTTTAAATTAAAGACAGAAGCTTTAAATATTCTTCAAATGCACGAAGACAAAGCACAGCAAGCAAGTAGTAATAGTGCAGTAGAAGACGATAGAGAAAATACCATAATGACGGCGAATATTTTAAACACGAGTGAACTGGCATCTATCTCAAAGCTGATACCAATCTTCAATGGAGCTCGAGATAAACTCGAAACATTTGTAGCTAACGTAGAAATAATAAAGGAGACAATTACTCCAGAAAAACAAAATTCATTTTTCAATTTTATCTTCTGGACAAAGTTAACTGCCAAAGTCCAAACAAAAGTACGTCAGGTACAAGTACCTAATAGTATTGAGACTCTTCTGAGCTCTATAAAAAAAGCATATGGCATAAAAAAGTCCCCAAATTTAATTCTGAACGAACTAACAACGATTGTACAAACGGATACAATCAGAAAATTCGCGGACAGAGTAGAGACTCTGACAATGGAGCTGAACGAGTTTCAAGTGAATGCGTTGGGTGAGAATAGTAGGGAGACAATAAGTAGTACAAATACCATTATTGCCTTCAATTCATTCAAGAACGGTTTAAAAAATAGGGAGATTATAAGAACAATTGAAGCAAGTAGAACGAAGTCCCTTCATGGAGCTATCGAAATAGCATTAGAGGCTTCGTCTGATATAAGCCAAGGCCAGGTTATGTTTCAGACGGCAAATTCGTCGAGGAATAATAACAATGGGAGTAATTATAATAACAACACATGCGGAAAATGTGGAGGTAGACACCAGAGAAAGGCAAAATCATCTTTTTCCCTGATTTAATCATACACAAAAATGTCCATTCACGTTTAATCATTCAACGAAATTCAGTGTTGAATACAATCAACATCATACACATCAACGCGTAGTTCAGATCAGTTTGAGTTTTCTGTCAAACATTTTTAACTCACATTTAATCACTCGTAAAAATTCTGTATTGAATATAATCATAATCATGATTTTGAACGCGTTGTTGTTTGATCAAACATTCTAACTCCACATGTTTGAATAAACAAGCGTTGGCGTTGAATAATGTATGACATTGCTTTATATTGTTTAGTGTATGGGTCAACGCTTCAGTTAAAGTAAATGACCTTAAAGTACATGACCTTGCAGCTTAAAAAAAATGTCAATCGACGAAAATTTTGTATTAAATCAAATTTCTAAAGGTATTTACAATTTATTACCGCGACACAAGGGAAAAAGTCTGATATGGAATATATTATCAGAAATAACTAAGGAGGATGGTGTTACTTTAGAGGGATATATATACTGCCGCAGTTGTTCTAAGCTTCTTAAATACTCGCCTAGACAAACATCAAATTTAAGCCGCCATAAGTGCTGTGCATCACTTAAGGAGCAGAAGAGTTTAAAAAGTGTTACACCAGAAGACAAAAAAGCCGCCATCGACACATGTGTAGCATGGATAACTGAGGACTGCCAACCATTTTCAGCCGTTAATGGTTCTGGTTTCCTAAAACTCGCAAAGTTTTTGATTAATATAGGAGCAAAGTATGGAGAAAATGTTGATACTGAAAACATGATTCCTGATGCAAAAACGATTTCCCGTACAGCGCAGAAGCTAGCAGAAGAGAAAAAAAAAACAAATCAAAGAGGAAATAGCTGACATTGTTCACAGCGGAGGAGCTTCTGCTACAATTGACTTATGGACAGATAATTATGTGCACCGAAATTTTTTGGGAGTTACATTACACTATCAAAAAATTTGAAATTGTATGACATCGTTTTGGGAATGAAATCCATGGATTTTGAGCGTTCAACTGGTGATAACATTTTGAGCAAGCTGAATACTTTGTTTTGTGAGTTTGGAATAACTAATATGGAGGCAATTAAATTCGTAACAGACAGAGGATCAAACGTTGTCAAAGCCTTGAAGAACAACATTCGTTTAAACTGCAGCAGCCATTTGTTTGCAAACGTCTTAGAACACTCTTTTAAGGAAACCGCAGAGCTCACAGAACTTGTAGAGGCGTGCAAAAAAATTGTGAAATACTTCAAAAAAGCCAACTTGCAGCACCAGTTAACAACTTCTTTAAAAAACGAATGTCCCACACGCTGGAATTCCAACTTTACTATGTTTAAGTCAGTAGTAGATAATTGGTTCCAAATTAACGAGATACTCAAGGAGAAGGAAGAAACCCAACGATTATTACTAATAAATATTTCGACGCTTAAAGAGCTAGTTGATTTATGCAGTGATTTTGAAATTATATTTAAGACATTGCAACTTTGCAGCTCTCCCTCTTTGTATTTCGTTATACCGTCAATTCAAAAAATTAAGCACCTGTGTGTGCCTAAAGATACAGATGTGGCTGCTATATTGTCATTGAAAGAAAAAATTATTGATAACATTGATAAAACCTGGATTCCAAATGTGAATTTATGGCAAAAAAACTGCTTTCTTTTTATATCCACCAGCTTTAAATTTGCAACCAACCGAGCTTAGTGATATTAAGAATTTTTGCATTTCCCTAATTGACAATTTAGATGAAACTACTTGCACATCACCATCATCAAATTTTACTCCAGCCGTTTCATGTACACCGTCTTCTGATTCTGTTTCACAATTTTCAGTTACTGCAAGCAGTTCCTCAATGGACTCGGATGCAGAATCTGCCAAACAATCGCCATTTAAAATGTTCATTTTTTTTTTAATGACTTGTTTAAAAAACCATCATTGAGCACTATAAAAACACCTACAGAGGAGGTAGATAGATATTGTAAGGAAAATGTTGAAATATCTGATGACTTCGATGTACTGAAATGGTGGAAATTAAATGAAAAGAGTTATCCAAGCTTATCGAAACTTGCAACGCAAATTCATTCAATTCCTGCCAGTAGTGCAGCCGCCGAACGAGCTTTTTCGATGGCTGGCAACGTTATAACTGAAAAGAGAAACAGACTTGGGCCGAAAACTGTAGACAGCTTATTATTTCTTAATTCATATTTAAGAATTTTAAAAATTAAATAACTATCAACATTTTAATCATTAAATATAACTTATTTATTTTGTTATTTTGTTATTTTTTACTATTTATTTATTTATTTTTATTAAACTAACATGAAATATGAATTGAAATTTTTTTGTTTATGTTCTATTTTTTTAAAGTTTTTTTTTTGTTAAATAAAAAAAATAAAATAATATTCAATATTTTTGTCATTGAATAAAACTTATTTTTTTTATTTCAAACCTATTTCTATCGGGACAAACATTTATCATATTTTTTGTAATTAAATGTGCTAATATTCCAAAAGGTATTTGACAAATTGCGAAAAGTAATCTGTTATTTTTTTTTTTATTTTTTAACTATTTATTTATTTACTTTTGTTCTACATAAAATAAAATATGAATTGATTTGTTTTCTTTTTTTAAGTGTTTTGTTAAATGAAAAAATAAAAAAAATAATATATTAATATTAAAAATAATTATTAAAAAAAAGTTTTCATTTAAAAGCTAAGTAAGTCGGCAAATAAAACTTATTAAATTATTTATAAATAAAAATAATAATAATATAAAATCATTTTTAATGATTTTTTGAAAAATATGTTACGGAAATAAAAGCATTTTTATTTAATTTCCCTTTTAGGGATTTTTAAAAAATGCATATTTTTAAAATATGCTATGTTTGCTAAAAACTGAAGTACCATTTTTTGGGTGTAGAGAAAAAATAGATTTTGATGATATATAAACAAATGATTTTTTTTTAATTTCCCATATTTTGATTTCTTTAAAGAACTAATATTTTCATAATATGCTATTGTTTGCAGAAACTGAAATAGCAATTTTTTTGGGTCCAGATTCAAAATTAATTTAAGATTTTGCCATTAATTTTGAGTTTGACATGAATAAAAAGTACGATTATATATTCGCATTTTAAAAAAGAATTAAAGTATGGGATATGTAAAAAAATGCATTTAAAAGAAAAACTGCATTAAAAATGCATTTTTTTAAGTTAATTAATGCAAAACTAGAGGTACGCCCCTTTATAATGCAGTTTAAGGAAGACAATCAGATAAATAGTTATGAAAATATTAAGATTTAAAGTTACATCATTTCCCCAGTACATGTACTACCGTTTGCAGCACCGGGCCAGCACAGGCCCGTTCGTATTTTTCTACCTGGGTAGTCATAATCGTTTATTGTTATTACCAGGGGCAGGAAGCGCATGCACTTAAAAATTGTGTTTTAGCCACCTATAATATGCACTCAAACTCTTAAAATATGCACTTAAAATTTAAAAAATTTGCACTTAAAATATATTTTTTATGGTAATAATTAAAAATGTGTGTTAATTGTGCAAAACGTATGCATTAAACAATACAAATGAACTTAAGAAATTAATGAAGATTGCCTACAAACATGCATTTGCATGAACTTCCGGGCCCTAGCTATTACTTTAATACATATATGAATATGTATTTACTTAGTTTACTATAATAAAAAAAATAAAAAATTATAATAAAAAAATTTTAGCAATTTAGAAATTGCGTGAGTTTTTTTTCAAAATTGGTCTAAAAAAATAGTTTCATTATAAGTACAATATTTCCCGTAATATAATGCATAAAAAAAGTTATAACCCTAAATTTATACCATTTATGAAATGTGTTTCTACAAAATCTAATATTGTAAATCCCCTTTTTAATGTTATGAACTTATTTTGCTTTATTTGGTTTCACACATGAATAAAACTCAACGCGCTCATTTTATTGTTTCTGATTTATTTCAAATCATAATATTCATGTTTGACCCAAACAAACATGAATAAAATGATTGGTTTGAATGCAACCTTTGAATACAATCAGCGAAGCAACAGCAACCACGTAATTTGATTGATTTAAAATCAGAAAAGAATGTGTGTATATGATTATGTTCAACCCATGAACCAAGCTAATGTTTGTATTCGTATGTTGATTACGTATGAACGTTTTTGCAATCAGCAGTTGTCGTTCTCTGGTAGACACGGTAGTAGATGCTACGCCGATGGAAAAAATTGTAACAAATGTGGTGGTAGAAACCATTTCGCATCTAAGTGCTACGCCAATAATAATAGTAATAGAAGTGGCGGTAACAATAACTATAATGTTAATAACAATAATAATGGTGGCCGTAATAAAAATAACAATGGTAATTACAATAGTCGAAACAATAACCAGGGAAGAAGTAGTAACCGGGGAAATTGTAGTGTGATTAATAAGTCAACATTGTCGTGCAATAGCAATCACTGTCATAAACTTGACACTTAATTGTGATTGGCTAAAAGCCGTACTTTTTTGGTTGATTAATCTGACACCTTCATAATATGAACCGTGGGAACCACTCATTTGATGGTTACCCACGAAATATAATTAAGGTAAATTTTAAGTATAATAAATAATAATAAAACAGTTGCTCATGAGAGCCAAACGAAAAACGTTCTTTCATTCATTTAAAAATACCACATGGCGATCCTGCCAGGAGGCAGACGTGAAAAACACTTATTTAAATATATCAATAAAACCTAAAAAAAAAATTTTTTAATAGATATCAAATAATTAACAAATAAATAAAATAAAAGAAAATAAAAGAAAAATATTTAATTTTTTTAAAAAAACAAAATGTTAAAATAAATATTAAATAAAATAGAAATATAATATATAAATTAATTTTTAAACTAAAATTAATTTTTATTTAACTAAGTTATATAAAAAGATTGATCAATTAGCTACTGATCAATCTTTTTCCCAAAAAAAGGAGGTGTAGTGTGATTAATAAGACAACATTGTCGTGCAATAGCAATCACTGTCATAAACTTGACACTTAATTGTGATTGGCTAAAAGCCGTACTTTTTTGGTTGATTAATCTGACACCTTCATAATATGAACCGTGGGAACCACTCATTTGATGGTTACCCACGAAATATAATTAAGGTAAATTTTAAGTATAATAAATAATAATAAAACAGTTGCTCATGAGAGCCAAACGAAAAACGTTCTTTCATTCATTTAAAAATACCACAAAATAACTATAACAATAACCACAACAGCGGTGGTAATAACCGTAACAACAACGGGAGTTATAATAATCATAGGTATAATAATACAAATAGAAACAGAAACGTACACCATATCCAGGAACAGGGAAACTCTCAGAATCCGGAGATTTTAGAGTACCAGGAATCTTCGGAACAGAACCAATAAACACCAAAATTACCAAAAGAATATTTAGTATTTCATCTGATCTGAAAAATTATGTAAAGTTAAATGTGCAAGGCACAAATAATATTTTAACATTTTTAATTGACACAGGAGCGGATGTCTCTCTGTGCAAGGAAGATTTGTTAGAAAGTCATAGAGAAGATCCAGATGATTACTGTTACCTAACGGGTATCTCGAAAGAAGAAATAAAATCTTTAGGTTCTACGAACGTAAAAATACAATTTGGTGAAACTGTAATTGATCATAAGGTACAACTGGTCAAGTATAATTTTCCTATTTATACCGATGGTATACTGGGAAGAGATTTCCTTTGTAAATATAACTGTAATATAGATTATGACAAGTGCATACTAACAGTTAACGCCGGAGAGGAAAGTTTAACTATACCAATACATGATAATAAATTTAATATAACTTTCGTGAAAATTCCACCAAGAAGTGAGGTGATTTTACCATTTGATTTAAATATTGAAGAAGATAGTGTAATATGCAGTCGAGAGATTGCAAGGGGCGTATTTTTAGCAAACGCCATAGTACCGAAGAATGGAAATAAACATGTGAGATTATTAAACGTGTTAGACAAAACAACAATAATAAGAAATTTATGTATAGAAACCATACCATTGAAAAATTATGAGATTTTTAAAACAAATAACACGGTTCGTCGTACAAAACACAATGATGAGCGATTTAATAGACTATTAAATGAGTTAAATTTAGACGTCGGTGACGATGAAGCAAGGAATGAATTAATTGGAATACTGAGGAAATATCAATCAGTTTTTCATCTAGATGGTGTAGTGTATTTATTACACATCTCTAAATAAACTCACATCTCAGCTGTATAATTTATATTTTAATCAGTTGTGTTTCCTTTTTAAAACAGCTGTGTTATTTATTGTAAATAGTAAATAAACATTAATTTATGTATGTATGTGTAAATATATTATTTACATGTAGAATGATAGAATTAGGATTAGATTTAAGTACCGTTATTTTAGTTTATAAGGAGACAAATTTTGTAATAAAGGTCAAGTTTTAAATCTAAACTCAAGCCGAGTAATTGGCTATTGTTTTCATTTTTATTTAAAAAGTAACCAGCACTTTAATTGTGCTTTGCCTTGGCGCTTTTAGTGCCGGCATTAAAATTAGAAGCCAGTGCCGTTTGAAACGCCGACTAAAGCCCTTAGGTAGGGATATATTCAAAAGTGAGACACCAACGTTACATGGCGATCCTGCCCTTTTTAACTATTAAGAAGGAATCCAAAATAACCAGTGAAGTGGAAGCCCCACAAAATCAAATAATTTAACGCATACTACGTGGTAGCCCCACAGTTTAGGAGAAAAAAACTTATAAAAATCAAAGTCCTCGGAGAGGTAAATTTAAAATACGAATATGTCTCAAAATAGACAAAATCAAGGTCGACGTGATGAACACGCACCAGCTTCCGGACAATCCGGAGAGCAATATAGTGATCAGAGATATGAATCACAAAATAATAATTATAATAATAATGGAAATCGAGGCCGAGGAAGTAACCGACCCAATCAGAGAGGCGGTAATAACAACAGAGGAAGAGGCAGAGGTAATGTTACTTTCCGTAGAGGAGGAATTTCTAATCATCCTCAAGACAACGTCAGAGCTCCCGTTGTAGTGAAAGAACCGCCAGGTGGTCAATACTTGGCTAAAACAACGTCTGAACTTAAAAACGATCCACTCTTCTTAGAAGCGTTCGTACCTGGTGCATCAGAAGAATTGGTCCCTGTTGCAGAAGAAGTGAATCATTTTACGGGGTTCGAAGGTCTGACCACATTAATAAATGAAACCTATGAAAACTTTTGTGCCCATTCCCTCAACTTCAAACGATCCATATCGCTTAGTATATATGCATACTATGTTACCGTATTTGCGTGGACTCGTGCCTTATATTTAAAAAAGAAAAATCGCTATCGACTCACAACTCATGAGCTTGAACTCATAGAGGTAATATATACAGAAGGAATTACATCCTTCCAAAATCTATCACACTATATCTTGCCGGATTCGGCAATTTTCAGATCCCGAGTAGTGTTGAATCAAAATTTAACATAAAGCCGTATCAATATGATGATAACGGTTATTTTCATGATATGGAGTTTCAATATTATCTAACCGCTTCATATCCAAACCTCACGCTAGCTGCTGAGCGAATATGCCAAGATATTGCATACACTGAGGACGCTAATATCGGTCCAGCTTGGCAACCAAACGAGATCGCCAGAACTTGGAACACACGGTGTATAGGTTACGCACCATCACAAAGACTGAGTGAGATGCAACTCCAAGTCTTGTCGAACGCCAGAATCACAGCCGAAGACTTCCCTGCTGACATAACAACGTTCAGACTCAGCATTCGGTTGCTGAATTCAGTATCAAAATATCTGCTTGAAGTTCCTACACTGGAATCAGGACCAATACCAATAGCAACAACTGGTTCACAAGGTCAAATAATCGTTGACAAAGTAGATGAGCGTCCGACGCAGCTACGCGCAATAGATGACATAGGAAACGCATCATTCGTTTCGAGCTCACCTTTCCATGTCTCAGGCTCTATATCTTATCTAGGAGGCAGTTTTATGTATAGAGTTCAGAAGGCGCTAACCAGGGCAACAGCCGCTTTCTTTTTCCCTTATGATATAGACAACCCAACAGTTGCTCAGATTGCCGTTTTTAAATACACTACAATGGTGAACATCTAACAACAAACAATTTCTATAATCAAACCATACAATTAAACGACGCTGGTCCAGTGTACATAAAATATTATCGCTTACCGCAAACATATCGGAAGAGATAAATAGACAGGTGAAGGGATTATTGGTCCAGAATATCATAGAACCCTCAATAAGTCCTTATAATGCTCCACTTTTGTTAGTAGTAGTAAAAAATTTGCCATCGCCGGAGATGATGCAATATTTAGAATAATTCCTGCAGAAGAATTTAAGGCCAAATATAATGAATCGAATAAATCAAGTAAGAGTGAAATAACAATAATGTTGTATAGAAAACCTCAGAATATACTAGGCGAAGATAGAAAGTTGGAACTTATAAAATTATTTCACAATACCCCCCAGGGAGGTCATTTTGGAGTTCGAAAAACTCTTCTTAAATTGAAACAAAGGTACATATGGAAAGACATGTGCAAAATGATAAAAAATTATATTTCTAAGTGTGATCTCTGCCAGAGAAACAAGCAGATAAGACACACCAGAGAACCACTTTGTGTTACTGACACACCTACACAGAGTTTTGTAACGGTGGTAATCGACACAGTTGTACCGTTACGTCCTTCAATGGGGTATAGATATATTTTGACGATGCAATGCGAGCTAACAAAATATGTTGTAGCATGCGCAATGGAAACAAAAGAGGCGAAGTCCATAGCTAAGGCATTGACTGAAAACCTTATTTTAAATATGGAATATTTAAAGTTTTGAAATCAGACCGAGGAACAGAATTTACAAACGAATTAATGAAGGAGATATGCGGATTATTAAAAATTGAACAACGATTTTCAAACTCCTTATCATCATGAAACTTTAGGCACAGTTGAGAGGAACCATATAGTTCTAAATGAGTACTTTTTGTCTGTTGTTGAAGGTGATAATTGGGAACAATGGATTCCTTATTATGCATTTGCATACAGTGTAACTCCTCATGTGGATACTGAATACTCTCCATTTGAATTGCTATTTGGAAGATTACCAAGTTTACCAGGTGATGAAATCGCGAATCATCCCCAAGTTTACAATCTTGAGAATTATGCTAATGAGTTAAAAGTCAGATTAAAATATTCACTAGATTATGCAAGAAAACTTACTGAGAAGGTAAAAAATAGTAGACAGTTAGATTCATATAATAAAACAAATAGTATAAATTTAGGGATAGGAGACTTAGTGTTAGTTAGAATAGAGAGTAGAAAAAAGAATGAAGCACCGTATAGAGGTCCTTATACTATAGTAGCAATAGATGATTTAAACGTATCTGTTAAGGTAGGAAATAATATTAGGACATATCATAAAAACTTATTAAAAAAAATATAATATCTAATCAAAAGTTGTAAATAATTCATAATGTATAAGAGATAATAATGATAAAAGAAAAACAAAATGTATTGTAAATAAAAAAAAAAAAAAAATATTATATATAATTACAAAATATGGAAACAATTGAATAATAATTTTTGTTTATATATAAATAAGTCAATAAACTAAAGCTAAAGATATATTACAAAGAAATTTTTTTTTATTATTATTAAGAATGTAATATTATGGGTATGCACAATTCAAAACACACATAATTTAAATCCTCCAATTTCTGTTGCTTTATTTCACAGAATTTTGATGATTTCTCTTGAGGGTGAGGGTGTAGTGTGCATACTTACCGTACATAGTGTACAAAAGGAAGAACAATAAAATAAGATAACCTTTTAGCTAGTTTAGCCAGAAGTAATAAAAATATAAGATTCTCATGAATACCCATAACAATAAAATATATAAAAGGGGTTCGTGTTACTTTGTTTATGACTTGCAATGTCATACGTTGTAGTAGCTGATATTAGAACCCATGCAGTTCAAGAACAACTAACTAGACGTTTTGGCATTTTCAATGTTTTGGCATTCCCAACGTAACTGACCCACATATGTTTAGAATGTGTCAGCAGTTGGTTTATTGTTTGTGTTTCCCCTTTTGTTATCTTTGTCTAAGTTTAGAGTTTAAAATACTATATAAGTTACTGTAAGTTGTTTGTAAAAGATAATCTTAAAACATAAGCATAAGTAAACAGTCAAGCGAGTGACATCCCGTCATTTAGCACCGATAATATTAATAAATATTTAAATCTACAAAAATTAAATAAATGTGTTTGAATCAAAATAAAGAAGAATATAACCAACCCCTCAACAACTGACATATATTATATGGCGATCCTGCCAGGAGAAGAACCCTACAACTGAAGGAAGATATAACCCTACAACTGATCCTGATGCCAAAGGAATATCCAAGCAGACCACGTAACATCCTGCAGCTACAGAACATCAGAAATCTTGTGAAAAAAAAAACGAATATTGCCATAAGTATAATTTATAAAACATATACTAACGCAAAATTTTATATTGAGTGCCCCGCACAAATATAAAACTTACGGGAATATATTTCGAAAACTTTTGTACAAACTATAAACTACAAAATAACTTTAGAATATGAATAATAATGAGTTCAAAAAAATATTAAAGAAATAGAGAATGCTAATGAGCAGTGGAAATCAGGGAAAATAGCTAAGAAACCCGAAATACTACTCGCAGGTCCCAAGCCTATAAAAAGGAAACCAGAAGAACCAAGATATCCAATTTTTCCAGTACAGGAAACAAGTGTGATGGGGAGAAATTACGTTGGTAAAAGAAAGTTGAAATTAACTTTATTGAGGATCAGATAACTTCAATAAATGAGAAAATAAAGGAAGAAACATCAATCAAGGAAATATCTAACGGAAAAAGTTAGAGGAAATTAATTGTTATTTGATAAAACAAAAATAGAAATTAGAGAGTGCAAGAAGTCGGAAAGAAAAAGAATAATAAAAACAATATTTGAATAACTAAATAAACATAACATAGACTAATTTTTTCTATAGAACATGTTGAGAGCTATAGCAGTAGTATTAATAGTATACAAATTATACAAATTATACAAATAAAAAAATTACTTTACTAGTGCAGCCTTAGAACCGGTAGAAAAAGTAAAAGATTATGTTTTGGAAAAGGTAGAAGAGTTCCAGATGATGGACAAAGTGAACTCTATAGTGCAGAAAGTAGAAAATTTAGATATCTTAGACAATATACCTTCAGTTAAGGATTATTTAAATAAGTTGACAAATTAACAAAAAAGAGAAATCTTTTTTATGAAGAGAAACAACTTAATAAAATTAGATTTATATAAAATAAATGATGAATTTTTTTTTGTTCTAATTAAATAGATAAATTATATAAACAATTAGAGATAATAATAGCTAATGCAAAAAAATCCTCAGGCAGATTGTATTCATTAGAGACAGTGGAATTAAATTTTAAATTAAAGACAGAAGCTTTAAATATTCTTCAATGCACGAAGACAAAGCACAGCAAGCAAGTAGTAATAGTGCAGTAGAAGACGATAGAGAAAATACCATAATGACGGCGAATATTTAAACACGAGTGAACTGGCATCTATCTCAAGCTGATACCAATCTTCAATGGAGCTCGAGATAAACTCGAAACATTTGTAGCTAACGTAGAAATAATAAAGGAGACAATTACTCCAGAAAAAACAAAAATTCATTTTTCAATTTTATCTTCTGGACAAAGGTTAACTGCCAAAGTCCAAACAAAAGTACGTCAGGTACAAGTACCTAATAGTATTGAGACTCTTCTGAGCTCTATAAAAAAAGCATATGGCATAAAAAAGTCCCCAAATTTAATTCTGAACGAACTAACAACGATTGTACAAACGGATACAATCAGAAAATTCGCGGACAGAGTAGAGACTCTGACAATGGAGCTGAACGAGTTTCAAGTGAATGCGTTGGGTGAGAATAGTAGGGAGACAATAAGTAGTACAAATACCATTATTGCCTTCAATTCATTCAAGAACGGTTTAAAAAAATAGGGAGATTATAAGAACAATTGAAGCAAGTAGAACGAAGTCCCTTCATGAAGCTATCGAAATAGCATTAGAGGCTTCGTCTGATATAAGCCAAGGCCAGGTTATGTTTCAGACGG
This sequence comes from Delia radicum, assembly GCA_021234595.1. Classification (NCBI taxonomy): domain Eukaryota; kingdom Metazoa; phylum Arthropoda; class Insecta; order Diptera; family Anthomyiidae; genus Delia; species Delia radicum. The sequence continues at coordinate 210,689,911 of CM037852.1, read as the reverse complement.
CAAATTCGTCGAGGAATAATAACAATGGGAGTAATTATAATAACAACACATGCGGAAAATGTGGAGGTAGACACCAGAGAAAGGCAAAATCATCTTTTTCCCTGATTTAATCATACACAAAAATGTCCATTCACGTTTAATCATTCAACGAAATTCAGTGTTGAATACAATCAACATCATACACATCAACGCGTAGTTCAGATCAGTTTGAGTTTTCTGTCAAACATTTTTAACTCACATTTAATCACTCGTAAAAATTCTGTATTGAATATAATCATAATCATGATTTTGAACGCGTTGTTGTTTGATCAAACATTCTAAACTCCACATGTTTGAATAAACAAGCGTTGGCGTTGAATAATGTATGACATTGCTTTATATTGTTTAGTGTATGGGTCAACGCTTCAGTTAAAGTAAATGACCTTAAAGTACATGACCTTGCAGCTTAAAAAAAATGTCAATCGACGAAAATTTTGTATTAAATCAAATTTCTAAGGTATTTACAATTTATTACCGCGACACAAGGGAAAAAGTCTGATATGGAATAATTATCAGAAATAACTAAGGAGGATGGTGTTACTTTAGAGGGATATATATACTGCCGCAGTTGTTCTAAGCTTCTTAAATACTCGCCTAGACAAACATCAAATTTAAGCCGCCATAAGTGCTGTGCATCACTTAAGGAGCAGAAGAGTTTAAAAAGTGTTACACCAGAAGACAAAAAAGCCGCCATCGACACATGTGTAGCATGGATAACTGAGGACTGCCAACCATTTTCAGCCGTTAATGGTTCTGGTTTCCTAAAACTCGCAAAGTTTTTGATTAATATAGGAGCAAAGTATGGAGAAAATGTTGATACTGAAAACATGATTCCTGATGCAAAACGATTTCCCGTACAGCGCAGAAGCTAGCAGAAGAGAAAAAAAAACAAATCAAAGAGGAAATAGCTGACATTGTTCACAGCGGAGGAGCTTCTGCTACAATTGACTTATGGACAGATAATTATGTGCACCGAAATTTTTGGGAGTTACATTACACTATCAAAAAAATTTGAAATTGTATGACATCGTTTTGGGAATGAAATCCATGGATTTTGAGCGTTCAACTGGTGATAACATTTTGAGCAAGCTGAATACTTTGTTTTGTGAGTTTGGAATAACTAATATGGAGGCAATTAAATTCGTAACAGACAGAGGATCAAACGTTGTCAAAGCCTTGAAGAACAACATTCGTTTAAACTGCAGGCAGCCATTTGTTAGCAAACGTCTTAGAACACTCTTTTAAGGAAACCGCAGAGCTCACAGAACTTGTAGAGGCGTGCAAAAAAATTGTGAAATACTTCAAAAAAGCCAACTTGCAGCACCAGTTAACAACTTCTTTAAAAAAACGAATGTCCCACACGCTGGAATTCCAACTTTACTATGTTTAAGTCAGTAGTAGATAATTGGTTCCAAATTAACGAGATACTCAAGGAGAAGGAAGAAACCCAACGATTATTACTAATAAATATTTCGACGCTTAAAGAGCTAGTTGATTTATGCAGTGATTTTGCAAATTATATTTAAGACATTGCAACTTTGCAGCTCTCCCTCTTTGTATTTCGTTATACCGTCAATTCAAAAAATTAAGCACCTGTGTGTGCCTAAAGATACAGATGTGGCTGCTATATTGTCATTGAAAGAAAAAAATTATTGATAACATTGATAAAACCTGGATTCCAAATGTGAATTTATGGCAAAAACTGCTTTCTTTTATATCCACCAGCTTTAAATTTGCAACCCAACCGAGCTTAGTGATATTAAGAATTTTTTGCATTTCCCTAATTGACAATTTAGATGAAACTACTTGCACATCACCATCATCAAATTTTACTCCAGCCGTTTCATGTACACCGTCTTCTGATTCTGTTTCACAATTTTCAGTTACTGCAAGCAGTTCCTCAATGGACTCGGATGCAGAATCTGCCAAACAATCGCCATTTAAAAATGTTCATTTTTTTTTTAATGACTTGTTTTAAAAAACCATCATTGAGCACTATAAAAACACCCTACAGAGGAGGTAGATAGATATTGTAAGGAAAATGTTGAAATATCTGATGACTTCGATGTACTGAAAATGGTGGGAAATTAAATGAAAAGAGTTATCCAAGCTTATCGAAACTTGCAACGCAAATTCATTCAATTCCTGCCAGTAGTTGCAGGCCGCCGCCGAACGAGCTTTTTCGATGGCTGGCAACGTTATAACTGAAAAGAGAAACGACTTGGGCCGAAACTGTAGACAGCTTATTATTTCTTAATTCATATTTTAAGAATTTTAAAAATTAAATAACTATCAACATTTTAATCATTAAATATAACTTATTTATTTTGTTATTTTGTTATTTTTTACTATTTATTTATTTATTTTTATTAAAACTAACATGAAATATGAATTGAAATTTTTTTTGTTATGTTCTATTTTTTTAAAGTTTTTTTTTTTGTTAAATAAAAAAAATAAAATAATATTCAATATTTTTGTCATTGAATAAAACTTATTTTTTTTATTTCAAACTATTTCTATCGGGACAAACATTTATCATATTTTTTGTAATTAAATGTGCTAATATTCCAAAAGGTATTTGACAATTGCGAAAAGTAATCTGTTATTTTTTTTTATTTTTAACTATTTATTTATTTACTTTTGTTCTACATAAAATAAAATATGAATTGATTTGTTTTCTTTTTTTAAGTGTTTTGTTAAATGAAAAAATAAAAAAAATAATATATTAATATTAAAAATAATTATTAAAAAAAAGTTTTCATTAAAAGCTAAGTAAGTCGGCAAATAAAACTTATTAAATTATTTATAAATAAAAATAATAATAATATAAAATCATTTTTAATGATTTTTTGAAAATATGTTACGGAAATAAAAGCATTTTTATTTAATTTCCCTTTAGGGATTTTTAAAAAATGCATATTTTTAAAATATGCTATGTTTGCTAAAAACTGAAGTACCATTTTTTGGGTGTAGAGAAAAAATAGATTTTGATGATATATAACAAATGATTTTTTTTTAATTTCCCATATTTTGATTTCTTTAAAGAACTAATATTTTCATAATATGCTATGTTTGCAAGAAACTGAAATAGCAATTTTTTTGGGTCCAGAATTCAAAATTAATTTAAGATTTTGCCATTAATTTTGAGTTTGGACATGAATAAAAAGTACGATTAATATATTCGCATTTTAAAAAAGAATTAAAGTATTGGGATATGTAAAAAAATGCATTTAAAAGAAAAACTGCATTAAAAATGCATTTTTTTAAGTTAATTAATGCAAAACTAGAGGTACGCCCCTTTATAATGCAGTTTAAGGAAGAACAATCAGATAAATAGTTATGAAAATATAAGATTTAAAGTTACATCATTTCCCCAGCATTTCCCGTTTGCAGCACCGGGCCAGCACAGGCCCGTTCGTATTTTTCTACCTGGGTAGTCATAATCGTTTATTGTTATTACCAGGGGCAGGAAGCGCATGCACTTAAAAATTGTGTTTTAGCCACCTATAATATGCACTCAAACTCTTAAAATATGCACTTAAAATTTAAAAAATTTGCACTTAAAAATATATTTTTTATGGTAATAATTAAAAATGTGTGTTAATTGTGCAAAACGTATGCATTAAACAATACAAATGAACTTAAGAAATTAATGAAGATTGCCTACAAACATGCATTTGCATGAACTTCCGGGCCCCTAGCTATTACTTTAATACATATATGAATATGTATTTACTTAGTTTACTATAATAAAAAAAATTAAAAAATTATAATAAAAAAATTTTAGCAATTTAGAAATTGCGTGAGTTTTTTTTCAAAATTGGTCTAAAAAAATAGTTTCATTATAAGTACAATATTTCCCGTAATATAATGCATAAAAAAAGTTATAACCCTAAATTTATACCATTTATGAAATGTGTTTCTACAAAAATCTAATATTGTAAATCCCCTTTTTAATGTTATGAACTTATTTTGCTTTATTTGGTTTCACACATGAATAAAACTCAACGCGCTCATTTTTATTGTTTCTGATTTATTTCAAATCATAATATTCATGTTTGACCCAAACAAACATGAATAAAATGATTGGTTTGAATGCAACCTTTGAATACAATCAGCGAAGCAACAGCAACCACGTAATTTGATTGATTTAAAATCAGAAAAGAATGTGTGTATATGATTATGTTCAACCATGAACCAAGCTAATGTTTGTATTCGTATGT
>CM037852.1:210665549-210685549 GCA_021234595.1 Delia radicum | reverse complement strand
CCATTTTCTTATTGCAATTTTTGTTAATTTTTTGTTTCTTAAATATAATTACTGCATTTGTCTTCCTTTAATCGATGCCATAATTTTGTTTATGTTATATGTAATTGGAAAATCTCAACGTATGACCATCGATTTTTTTTAATGCATTTCTAAAATAAGTAAACTAACATTAAATTTTGATCCACGATACCTATTTTTTTTAAATATAGGTCTCAAAGTTTAATTATTGGCTAATTAACTGTTTGGTTAAAAGTAAATAAAATTGGGAATAAAATCGCTTTAAAAAACTTTTAAAGCGATTTTATTCGATTTATAAATAATAATATAATATAAGAATAATAATTTATTTTTTTCTGAATTTTAATAAAAATTATTATAAATTGATATTTTCTGATTTTAAACTTGAAATTTTGAGTTTTACTTGATATATTCTGAATTACAGTTGCAAAAATACCTAATCTAACCTAATCTAACCGGCAAGCAAAAAATACTCCAAATAATTATATAATAATATATAATTATAATATAATAGCAATTAAGCTATTTCGATGGGAAACCAAATTAACAAATATTTTCTGAAGAATTTTTTTGTGCTCATAGCACTGTTTAAAAGGCCCACCTCTAGAAATGTTCTTGATTTGACACTGTATATGGGTGAAAGAGTGGGGGTGGAGGGAGTGGAAGGTATTATCACGTCCCTCCTTCTCTGATCACTGTTACATCTCTTTTAACGTGTGTTTTATACACCGGACAGTAGGGTATTTAGGAATCCTAGAAGAACTGACTGGTCCAAATACTCTTCTCTACTGGTCAGGGGACTAAGCCAACCGCGGACGTTAAACAGTCCGGGTGAGGTAGACTCTGCGGTGGACAATTTGGTGACGAAAGTTGTAGGTTCCTATGAGGCATCATGTCCTCTTACACGGACCAGGCGTAAGTCCAAACCTCCCTGGTGGAACAGGGATTTGGACTGTCAAAGACGCGAACTCCGTGAGCTCTTTAAATTGGCGAAAGGTGCGGACCAATTAGAGTGCTGGGGGGAATACAGAGATGCACTGAGATCTTACAAGCGTGACATACGTAGGGCCTAAGCGAAGCTCATGGCGAGACTTCTGCGGCAACATCGAAGGGTTTGGGGAGACCACCAGACTAAGGAAGATGCTTGCTAGAGATCCGTCTATGCCAAGCACTATATGTACGGAGAATGGGGAGTGGACAGGAGGTAGCGGGGAGACTCTGAATGTACTGTTAGATACTCACTTTCCGGGCTGCACTGACCTGTCTACCCTTGTTGAACCGGATATCTATCCGGAGAATACTGATGACGGCTTGATCACCCGGGAAAGGGTCAAATGGGCTGTCGACTCTTTTCAACCATATAAGTCACCTGGGCCGGACGGTATATTTCCGGCCTTGCTGCGTTATGGTGGCCACTGTTTGGTATCGTGGCTGGCCGAAATTTTCAGGGGTTGTCTGAGACTTGGATATGTGCCTGTATCCTGGAGGACAGCAAATGTTTTTATTTTTACCGAAATCGAGTAAAAGCAATCACTTGTATCCAAAGGATTATAGGCCAATTAGCCTTACCTCATTCCTCCTGAAGACTTTGGAGAGAATTTTGGACTTCCATGTTCGAGAAAGCTTGGAGCCTAATTTTCTATGCGACAACCAGCACGCTTACACGAAGGGAGACAGCACTCCATTCGGTTGTTTCACAGATAGAAAGGGCCCTTCATTATGGGGAATTCGCCCTGGGAGTCTTCCTTGATATAGCTGGTGCTTTCAATAATGTGCATACAGATGCAATTTTGGAGTGTTTGGCAGGAACGGGAGCTTCTTTGGGGGCTGTGAATTGGGTAAGCAACCTGCTGGGATGCAGGATAATCTCAGCGGATTGGGGAAGCGCCAGACTGCAGAGGGTGGCGCGTAGGGGAACTCCCCAAGGAGGAGTTCTCTCCCCTTTGTTGTGGACACTTGTTGTTAACGGACTTCTCGAGGAGCTTAAGTACGATGCGGCTTCAACGACTGTGTATGCAGACGATGTAGCCGTCATTGTCACTGGCAAATACCTGGATGTCGTCAGTTCTGTAATGGAGACTACACTTGGGATCATTAACAGGTGGGCGACCAAAGTGGGACTGGGCGTAAATCCAGAGAAGACGGATTTGGTACTTTTCACTCATAAGACCAAGGTGGGCCCGTGGACCACACCTAGGCTAGGGGGAACCAATCTTGTTTTGAAGGACCACACAAAGTACCTGGGGGTCATATTGGACAGCAAGCTGTCGTGGAAACTCAATGTAGAGGAGAGAGTTAAAAAGACTACAAATGCGCTCTATGCATGTAAACGAATGCTAGGCAAGACTTGGGGTCTATCTCCCAAACTCATGCACTGGGTTTACACGGCAGTGGCTAGGCCAATTTTACTCTATGGAGTACTTGTTTGGTGGAAAGCGTTAGAGAAAATGTCTTACTGTAGGCGGCTTGAGAGCGCGCAGAGACTCGCTGAACTTTGTATAACAGGCGCACTTCGCAGCACGCCTACCGCGGCACTGGATGTAATCCTAAATCTACAACCGATTAATCTAGTGGCGGAGGGGCGCCGCCAGGAAATCCGCCGTTCGCCTTTGTGCTACGGGGAGATTTACGACGAGACCTTATGGTCACGGGATGATTATTGAGGATAGGATCTGTAGCAGTGACTACACCATCCTTCACCACTGGCTTGCGTGTTACCCTGAGTGAATACGGCTGGTTGGCAGGCCTTCGTCCTGACCACAGAACCTTCAACTTCTTCACTGATGGTTCAAAGATGGAGGAGGGGGTCGGGGCAGCGGTTTTCTGTCGAGAGCTGGGTATCGAGGAGTCATATAAACTTCCCGATTACTGCAGCGTCTTTCAGGCGGAAGTTATGGCGGCCAAAATGGCTGCTGACCTTGCTCTTGTTTCTGAAACGGAGGGCAGTTACGTTAATTTCTTTATTGATAGTCAGGCGGCTATCAAAGCTATCGCCGCCAACTTGACCTACTCTTCGATTGTCCAAGAGTGCAAGAACTCTCTAGGGAGACTTGGGTCCGGAAGGAGAGTCCACATCTATTGGGTTCGTGGGCACCGGGGTATTGAAGGGAATGAGGTTGCGGATGAACTGGCTAAACGGGGAGTCCATTTGCCAGTTGAAATGGCATTGGACGTTCGCGTGCCACTTCGGTCTCTGAAAAGGGATGTAGAATCCACGATGATGCGAAGAGCTGATGCGGTTTGGAGAAATACCGAAACATGCAGAGTATCTAAAGTCATGTGGAAATCCTACGATCCCGTAGCGACCGAACTTTTACTGTCCTTGTCCAGGAGCGACTGTAGACTTCTTGTGGGGATTTTAACTGGTCACTGCTGGACGGCAGTTCTTGCCAAGAGAGCGGGAAGGCTGCAGAGTGACGAATGTAGATTCTGTGGGGTACCGGGGGACAGAGAGACGGTGGAACACCTAATGTGCCACTGTCCTGCTCTTGCACGCTCAAGGGCGAAATGTTTAGGGGACCACCTATTCCGCGATCTGGGAGAAATCTCAGAAATCGGAATCTTGAGACTTCTAACATTTGCTAAGAGGGTGTGGGGAACTCTGGCTACCATCACTAACGACTGACCTAACGTGGGGGTTATCGTTCCTTATCTGGTAACGCTAGGGACCTAATGGTCTATGCGGGGTCTTTGACCGGCCAGCTCAACCTAAACTAACCTAACTGTTTAAAAGCGAGGAAGCGTTAAAGTTAAAATTTCGTAGAATTTCAAAAACTTAATATTTTGAAATGAACACAATTTTCAAAAATCTTAAAAACATATTCATGTGTACTAGAAACCGTTGATACTAAAAATAAAGCAAGATTAATCCTTAAACTTTTCAAAAAAGCCTTTATTTTGGTCAAGGACAAATAGCATTTCTGTAAATTACATCGTCTTAAATTGAAAACAAATCGATGGATTTTTATGAAATGTGGCGTTTAAGTTTAATCGATATGTGTTGAAATTTACATTTTTCGAGGGTAATTTTTGGACTGTAGTCACATCTTGGTAAGAGGAATAATTTATGACAAAATTTATTAAATTTATGGATTAGTTTCTGAGATTCTCTATAAACCTATTTTGGCCAATATCGACTAAAATAGGCAGCGATAATTTGGTAGAAGAACATATCGTCACCTAAAATCCAAAAGGCCCGTAACTGACAAGAATGGAGCAAAATTGATTATTAATAGGTTTTTTGTTAAAGTTCTGCCTATTATGGAGGCTCTAACTTTTCTAAAACTTCCGGTTCTGATGAGATCTTTAGCCAGATCGAAATACTAGTATCAACCTAGCTAATATGTTTGATTTGTTTTATTTTTGTAAATATACGGAGGTTGAAAGCTCGTTATAAATTGAAAATAACATAAAACTAATCTCGATGTATATAAAAACAAAAAACTAATATAACTGTAAAAAAAATTTACATTTTAATTGATTCCGATGTAGTTAACCAAAAATACACCGTCCCACAAAATTTTAAACGGTTACGGTAATCAAATCGGTATTTATTAACGAAAGTCAAAAGGTCGTAACTTCAATTTCCATATATTCGTTAACCCAAAAGTCGTATAGTGCTGTTTTTTGCCTTTTATGTAATGATTTATATCGTTTTCTGTTTAAACAATTTTATTTAATTTTATTTTCTGGAATAAATTCAATTTTTCTCGAAAGTTTATAAATAGTAAAAATGAGTTTTATTTAAAAAATACTTACAATAAATATATACAAATACATAAGTTGACTAACAACTTTTTTAACTACTGGTGAAAAGTAGCATTTTTTGTCTAAAATGTTTGTGTTATTTTTTGTATGCATTTTTGTATGGGAGTTACAGCTTTTTGGTTTCAGAAAACCAAGTACAAAAGGCCGTATAAGCATAATTGTAAAATTTGGAAACTAAGCTTTTTGTAGTTTTTTATTTATAATGTTTTTTTGTCTCTCCTGTAAAAAACTAAAAAGTGTAGTTACGCCCTTTTGGATCTTAGGTGACGATATTGTTTATTATTAGTGCCGAATAACTTTTATAAATCAACAAGCTTCCTCATATTTATGAAATGTTTTATAGAAGTTTCATAGAAATGAAATGTTTCATAAATATTATAAGACGATTTATTAATATGATGAAGCAAATGTGTATAAATATTTATGAAACGAAACATTTTTTTTGGCAGCGTACAAACACAATATTGTCTACAGCCAATGAGGAAAATTTATTATTAATAAATTATTTTTGAACCCCACACTGATAGAATTTTCCTTCATAGTATTAATAAAACGATTTCATTAAAATCGGTTCATTGGTTTAATGAAAAATTTCATTAACTGAATGAAAACGCTTTAGCCCTCTGACGATAGATCAGTGCGCTAAATCGCTCTGTCTAACGTGTAGTGCGAGTGCATGTGGCATTAGAAATCAGTTTATCTATACCACGGTCAGTGATTGCACAGAAAATTTCATATAGACGCAATCGAACAAATAAAAACATAACAAATATTACATTATTCAAAAAAATTCAAAAAACAGGGTCACTGACGAAGGTTCAATACCAGAAACTGCGCAGTCTGATTCAGAGAAAATTGAAAATTTGCAATGTAGTTATGATTTTTAGAAAATACACTCATTCTTCTCTACCACGCCTTTCACATTTTGTATGATTTTTTCATAATTTCATAAAAAAAATTCATTAAAGCAATGAATCATTTTCAAATTTTTTTTAATAAAAATGTTTACTTGTAATAAGAAAAAAATTTTTTTTTTGTTTTGTACTATCATTTTGAAATAAAAAATTTCATTTAAACAGAATTAACTAAAACTTTGATATAAATAAATTTTTTTATTAAATTTGCCTAGAGCTAACAGTTTTTTGACGAATTTAAATAGTTGGTAACTAAATTCCAGGGAACGGATTCTCTACGAAAACCGATAGTTTTGTTCAAAACAAGACCTAAATTGTTATCGTTTTGACGATGTTACACAAAAACGTTATGCTAAACGATAATAAATTTTTGTTTTTTAACAACATTGTTAACAATATTAAAATTTTTATCTAATCTGACTACAAAAAGTGGACTATAATCGTCGATCGTTCTACAGAACTCCAAACCAGATCGGTAAAAAATTACATATTTGTACCGACATATAAGAAAAAATTTCGTCTTTTAACACAAATTATAAAAAATGTAAAGAAAGGTTAAACAATTTTGTAAAATAAAACAATTAAAAACAGAAATAAATTAAAATTGGTTTTTTTTAGTTTAGCTTGTAATATTTTAATGCCTGTTAATTATATTTAAATGATTTCTTCAATCATTAAAGTACTTAATATACATAATTTAAAAATAGTACAATAATTAAAATATTTGTTTTTTATGGATAAAAAAATTTTATTTTCAAATTTGTAATTTTCGATCTGAAATTTAATCAGCTACTTTTAAAATTTTATCTTTTTCGAATTCGTCAAAATTTATGAGCTTTAGCAACGGTTAGATTAATGAAAAAATTTCATATACTTTATGAAATTTTCATTGGGTAAAATTGATTTAATGAAACACATTTCATTGGCTCAATGAAACGTTTCTTTGGTGACTTTTTTATGAAAAAATTCATTGGATTAATGAAGGAATTCATTAATACTACGCACAAATTTCTATCAGTGCAATATTTTTGCAACTGTAATTCAGAATATACAGTGGGGAGCACTTGTGAGTACATGTAAGTACTTCTTACATCTAAAGATTCAGGTCGAAAAATGTTTGACACTAGAACTAAATTATACTTTTCTAAAGTTACAAGGTACGCTGAATCCAAATCCTGCCTTAGATTCACTCTCCGACGTTCGAGCTATATTAACGAGAAAAGTGTATTTTTTTGATCAAAATGCTCCGATTTTTCACGTTCCTGGAATGTATTTTTCATAATACTTGTAACGGCAACTGAACACACTACTCTTACCATTTTTTTCAGTTTTTCAATTTTTAAAATAATATATTTCCCTACGACATTATAGTCGGTGACCTTGATAATAAATTTGAATTTTTAAAATTTTGCATTGCGGGACTTTAAAATTGCTGTTACAACCTCAATTTCAATTTACAATAATGTCGTAAGGAAATAAGTTATCTTAAAATTGAAAAACTGAAAAAAATGTAAGAGTAGTGTGTTCAGTTGCCGTTACAAGTATAATGAAAAATACATTTCCAGGAACGTGAAAAATCAGAGCATTTGATCAAAAATACACTTTTCTCGTTAATATAGCTCGAACGCCTGATGTCGGCGAGTGAATCTAAGGCCAGATTTGGATTCAGCGTACCTTGTACCTTTAGAAAAGTATAATTTAGTTCTAGTGTCAAACACATTTCGACCTGAATCTTTAGGTTTAAAAAGTACTTACATGTACTCACAAGTGCTCCCACTGTATATATCAATTAAAACTCAGAATTTCAAATTTAAATTCAGAAAATAGCAATTGATGTTAATTTGTATTAAAATTCACCAAAAATATAAATTAAGTCGACAATTTTGATTTTGAATTAAAAAACATTTATGATGTTAAAAAATTTCCGTTTCCACTGTAATTGAAAAAAAAATTATATTCACAAAATTCTATGCAAAATTTAAAACATTTCAACTGATGAGAAATTCTAACTTTCAATTGATGTTATTATAATTTATCAATTTTAAATAGAAAATCTAAATTATTCACCACATTTCTTAATTTCAAATTACAATTCTTAATTTCTATTGATGATTTCTAAATTTTAAATGGAAATACTGAATTTCAATTGATAGGAAAAATAAAAATAAAAAATGTTCACACGGTTTATGAAACTTTTTTATGAAATGATAAGATTTGTGAAACATTTGATATACATTTTATTGAAACTTTGCATCATATCTATAAAAACTTCATAAATATGATGAATAATTGATGACAAACGATTTATGAAAAACTTTCATCAATATAATGAAACTTTTTCCCTGAGTGTAGTATCGAATGCGCCCTATTCTACTCTACTAATAAAAATTGTTTCATGAATATAAAGGAACATTTTTCAAATGGTTTGAGCCAGTCTAAAGACTGGTATTATTATCTCCTCTAGTGGTAATATGATAATATTGTCCTTATTTTTTCATTTTACAATCATACAAATCTTGACTCTAAAGTACTTAAATTAAATTTAAAATTTATGTCTTTGCAGAAAATGAACGCAGAATACGTGCGAATGATAGAGAGTTCAATGCCCAGTTCAAATACGCTGTAAGTATAAAATAATAAATTTTTTTCTTCTTAAATATTTACAAATAGAAAAATGTAATAAAAAAGGCATTATGTACTTAAGGACCTTAGATGATAAAAGGCTTTATAACACATTTTTTTGCTCATTTTTGTTATCAACAAAAAGAAAAATTGGCTGATGTCACTACTTAAGGAGTGAGATCGAAGAATTTCCGACACACATTATAACATATAACTTTTTTTTATATTCAAAAGTGAACTTTTTTTGGATTACGTTATCTTTTAACAAGTCGTCGGATATGTGTACAAAAATGTAAACGTCATCGGATTATTAGTTTGTTAACCAATGGACTTTGAACAAAAAAGTACAATTTTTTTAAAAAAAAATCTTAAATTTTTCACAATAAAAAAATTACTTAATTGTCCAGAACTCTGAACAATCAAATGATATTAGGATTATTTTTTAATTATTTATGAAGGTTACAAAACAAGTTCCCAAAACTTTTAACATTTTTTTTAAAATGGTCTGCTCCTCGCTATTAGGATAATAAAGATGCCAAAAAAAATCTCTATTACTTACTTTTTATTCAGATTCCATTATAAGCGAAATAGTGAGTCGATCGTTTAAATATTTTGCACACATAATCTGACAACCTTCCTTGCACAGAATAAACTAAAATCGACTTTCAATTAAAATATTTGTTGATTCAATTAAAAGTTAATTGAATTCGGTCCAATTAAAGAAATTGTAGTATCAATTAAAATAATTTGTAACTATTTAATTGATTTCATTTTCAATTAACATTTTAATTATATATATTAAAATTTAATTGAATGTTGTTTTCCATTTCAAACAATTTTTAATAGATGCTATTAAAACTTTAATTGAAATTTTAACCAAAACCGTATTAAAATATTAATTGAAATTTTAGATTTTTTTTCTTTAAATAAAAAAGTTTCTAAAAATAAAAGCGAAACAAAACGTTCTGGAAAAAAAAGGAAGCGTCATTAAAAAACTGTTTACTCATTGTTTTACTAACAATTCACAATCAAATTCTTAACACGAACAATTTTAAATAAAATACAAAATTGTTCACTATAATTTGTTAAAAAAATTATGGAAAAAAGTCTTTAAATTTATGACGCTTCCTTTTATATTTTTTAAAAAAATTTTTTTTTCACTCGCGTCACGACTTCTCACCTTCAATACCAAGCAAAACTAAACACTTGATCTTGTTTTTTTGACAAACTCTGCACAAGTGTAGCACTCTCACTTAAAAAAAAGGTTATAAAGCTGTTCTTAAAACGTAGTATTGATTTTTTTTTTACTACTTATTAATTCAAATTCTTTTATTTTTTTATAATAGTTAGATAGGGCATAATTTTACACTTTTTAAACATATAACACAATTTTAACTTTAAACGGTAAAAAATAATATAATTTTACTCAAAACATATTAAGCGGTTTTTGTTTCTAATGTGTTGTCATTAGTGGCTACAAAAACAGGCAATTTTGTGTGCACAAAATTCATTTTCAATTAAACATTTAATAGATATGATTAAACTTTTAATTGAAAGTGAGTTTGAAATCAAACAAAAGTTTAATTGAAATTTTATTGGCAATAATTTTTTTCTGTGTGAGGCAACTTGATGAGAAAATAAGTTCAGTGTCGTTAACCAAATTTAGGTGTAAGTGAAAATGTTGTGTCGAGTTCTTTTTCAATCTCACTCCTTAGTTGAAGCTTTATTGTATGCTTACTATACTTATATTACATCATTTTAAGTGCATGTTCGTATAAAATTCAATTCACGAAAATTCCTTCAATTGAATGGAATACTTTATTTGCGTTTAAATGAATAAAAATGAACATATATGTACCTACTGTGCTTGTATTATATACGAGTATCAACATATAATTAGGTCAATAGGTTATGAAAAGTTAGGTAGGCATCCAGGCATTCAGCCAGCCAGGCATGTGATATAAAACAATGACTACCCGATTAAAAAAAAATAATATGATGCAACAATGATATGTATCAAATTTGATATAGACTTATATCTAATTGAAATGCAATTTGAGCCGAAAATGGGGGATCTTATTGTATATCAGTGGATTGTATTACATTGGGTTTGATATAATTTGAAAACGATTCAATCTAGTGAAAATAATTTTTTAAATTGAATACAGAGGTCTTGATATTAGGCTCCGATTATTAAGAGCCAAATTTAAATAAAACGTACAGTTAAATTTAAATTTTATATGCCCGATTAAAATAAAATTAATATGATGCAATAAAGATATGTTTAAAATTTGATATAGCCTTATATCTAGGGCAACCAAAAACTTCAAAATTCAAACGTTAAATTTCATAATTTTTAATTAACATCGTTACCACAAACAAAATTTGTTCCTTAGAACTTCGTCAGTCGAACAAACTTGCAATAGAGAAATTGTTTTTCTTATGCTTTAAAGTTCAAATTGGTTTAAAAAATATTTTGATAAACCAATTTGTTGTTCTCTCTATCGCATTTAACATTAAATTTTCAACTTTCACTTAAAAAAAAAACTATCAAAATATCGTTTGCAAATAAAGTCCTTTTTTATAAGAAAAAACTTAGAATAATTTCAAGCATTTCCTCCCCCAAAATAAAATTTTCAGTACAAAAAAATCAAAAAGAATAGAAAATTTATCAAAAATACTCTAACCGCCCTCTCCAAAATCTTTTCCTGGCCTCGCGCCTGTTTCAAGATAAGAACTTATGTCCAATCTACATACCCACACGATTAAAAAAAATTTAAATCGAGCTTATGGGCCATACAATTGTATCTATTTGTATGGGTTTTGAACTAATCAGATGCAATTAGATAAATGTCCAGACTGATACAAATAGATGTAATTATATAAAAATCAGATATGTTTGTATCCGTATTTGACCTAATATATTTATAAAATGTCCATAGAGTACTACATCTTTTAATGTAAAACAACTTATGATCAGTCTGTTTTTATGAGCGTCTTCGCTCTTTTCGTGTCATTCTTGTTCAAGATTTTGTGAAAAGTAGTTGTGAGAAGCAGTCAGTCCGAACAAATTAAACAAAAATATATAAAATAGAAAACAACGCAGTGGTGTTAATTTAGTGAAAGAAGGAATAATTTGGAAGCCTCAATTGAATTGATACGCATCCCTTTAATCATATTATGATAATAAATGATGACGAAATTCTTTTTCATTATCATAATATGATAACTAGGACTATAAATCCATAAATATACATTTGTACTATTTAAAAAAAATCCAGCTTCAACAGTATGCTGGGAGAATAATGTAGAACTCATACTATGATAATTTAATAACAATTTCATAACCATCATATGATAATATCAATTGGGAATCATAATATGATAATCTAATTATCATAATATGATAATCTAATTATCATATTATGATTAAGAAAAAGATCGTAAATCCAAAAATGTATGATGCTTTTCGAATTTGGTAGGCCATATGATGCTGTTTAATGTAACTTTTAATCAATGATTATGGAATCTTTTTATAAAATTTTTTGAAAATTGGCCTTTTGAAAAATTTTAATTTCAGAATTGCAGAAAATTCTCTCAGTGTAGAACAAATATTAATATAATAAAAATTGTAGTCGGAAATTAAAATTTTGTTTATTTTTATGGACAAATCTTGTTTCAAAAATATAAGAAATTAAATTTTTTTTAAGAAAAATATTGTGGTTTTAGTATTTTTTTTTTTTTAATTTACATATAGCAACACTGACATTATAATTTTTATAAGTGTAGTAGCATTTTATTAAAAACTATCCATTATTTATGTTTTGAGTAAAACGGAATAAATTTTGATATTTTTTCGAAAAAATTATTTTTTCAAATATTATCAGGAACGTATCAACCTTTTAACTACCGCTCATTTCAAATAATGTATCAACATGAGCTTTTCTCAAATCCTTAAGTAAAGTATATCATATAGCTTAAAAACCAGATAATTCGTTACCGGTAGTCTTAAATACCGGAATATATTAAGAAGAAATATAAATACGTTTTTTCTAAGGAATTTTCTCTTTTAATATAAATATTTGTTTAACTCTTGTATTATGGACCCCCAAATACGAATATGAAACAAAAAGCTCTATCGAATAAATGCAATGAAATATACAACTTAATTCTAAAAATGTTGACATATTTTCCAAATATTCACAGCAAAAACTGTTCTGCCATAGAATGATTCTAATTGAGCATTTTCGTCAAAGAATTTAACATTGGCTTGCCTTACACTGAGAGAATTTTCCTTCATAGTATTAATGAATCGCTTTAATTAAAATGTATTCATTGATTTAATGAATAATTTCATTAAATGAATGAAAATTGATTAATATTGTTATTTTATTATGATTTTTTCATAACTTCATTAAAAATATTCATTAAATCAATCACAATTTTTTGATTTTTTTTTTCAATAATAAATTTAACTTGTAATATGCAAAAAAATTTGTTATTGTAAACAAAATTAACCAAAACTTTGAAATAAATTGACTTCAAAATTCTTGAAAGATCTTCTTATGTCGATATAAGTGCTTTTGGAAAAATTCAACAGATTTTTTTGTTTTTAATAAAAACAAATAGTTTTTGGCTAATATGTTAACCTCTTAGAAAAGTGTATTACATATATAGAAATAAATTTTTGTTTTATAATAAAAAGTAATGAAAGTATTTCATGCAAGTTATGAATTTTATTCATTGAACACATGAAACTTTCATAAATAATTTCATATACTTTATGCAATTTTCATCGGGTCAACGAAATTAAAACTGATTTAATGAAACATGTTTCATTGATTAAATTAAACATTTCTGTGGGAATTTTTTATGAAAAATTAATTGTATTAATGAAGGAATTCATTAATACTATGCACAAATTTCTATTAGTGAAGGAAGAAGTCATTTTTATAATGCTGACTACCAACTTCCCAGCAATATTTTATTTTTTTTATACTTCCAAAGAAGTTGTTTAGGCAGGAAACTTCCAAAGAATCATATTTGAAATGCTTCTTTCCTATGAAAAGCCAGCGTTAAGTTCATCGATGAAAATGCCAAATTAAAAGAGAACAACTTTTTATTGGGTTAGTTAATCTACACCCAAATAAAGAAGTCGGTAAAAGTAACAGAAAAAACTGTAATTGCTACAGAAAATTTTGCTAATATTAGGCCAGAAGATCGTTTTGCTAATTTGTCAACGTGACTGTAATTTGTTAGTAATGTTAAAGTAGTAAAAAAATTAGTTAAAGTTACTAAAATTTATTAAAATTTTAATGAACTCTAAATCAATCAAATTTTTTACTAAATATCTTTTTATTTGTTCGTTTACTTGCACCGAGCAAATGAAAACATGTTGCAGAAATTTAAAAATTTAAATTAATTTTTATTATGTTTTTAAATAATAATTTAATAAAATTTTTAGTTTCAAATATCAATGAAAAAAAACAGCAAGATAAAATTAAAATATAGAGCAATTCCATATGAAAACGATCAAAATTGGCAAATTTTTGGACGACCCCTCTCCGATTTTAAAATAAATAGTCTCAATCGATTGCCCAGCAAAAAATAATGTACCTACATATTTTTTTTTTTTTATAGTGACTGGTTTAGTGGTGGTGTGCACCACTGTCATGTGACAAAATTGAAGAATTCTTCATAAGGGACCTCATTGAAAGTTGTTTTAAAAAAAAAGGTATTGAATCAGGCTTTAATTGAAAAATAAAATTTTCCTAATTTTTCTTGTTAAATATAAAAACAATGAGAACAATGTGGTCTCTTAAATGCTCTTCTCCTGTCCAAACAAGGAGTCGGGGCCCATTTTTTTATTGCTGATTCTTAAAGCAAAAATTATGAGGAATCCAAAAAAATAAAATTAGCCGGAAAATTTAGGAGCTTCTGTGGAAAATCTGAAAATTTAATTTTCATGGGAAAATTTAATTTTCATGGGTAAAAAGGTAAATTTCTGAGAAAATATTAATATATTTTTTAATTTCAACTGGAAATCTTAATTTCAATTGATGTTTCAAAATTTAAATAAATATTAATAATTTTAATTGATATTTAGAGACCTGTCTAATAGTTTAGATTTCGTTTAGATAAATTAAAAAAAAAATAATTTTTGTATATTAATCCAGGTATCAAAATTTTTTGTAGCTGTTATATGCTAAATAAAATTTGTTTTGGTCTAAACTTATAAATAAAAAATAAATTTAATATACCTTCAATAAAATTATTTTCACAAAGTTTAAGAAACTTTAAAAATGTTGCTGACTTTACTGACATTTTTTTTTTGTGTATGCAACTCTTCGTCGTATTTATGAAAACTTCATAAATATGATGAATAAATGATGACAAACGATTTATGAAACATTTTCATCAATATGTTAATACTTTTTAGCTTTAATTAATATCATAAAACTTTTCATAAAATTTATGAAATTTTAATTATATTTTCAAATTCTGATCTTTAGTATTGTTTTTTTTTTTTTCTTATTTATTCCTTATTCCTTATTAATTTTTTTTTTTTTTTTGTTTTTTAAATTTTTATATTTGTAGTATTTTTATATTTAAAAATTTATTTGATTAAATTTTTTTTCTTCTAAACGGCTTTTTTGTTAAATTTTTCTTTTGGTGGATTTTGGTTTTGGGTTTAGAGTTTAGGGCTGCACGAAATTCGTTATGGGGCTGCATTTGCCCATGTCTGATTTATAATAACAATTTTCACGATTTCATGCAAACAACTAAAAATTTAACTAAAAGTTAGCAGATTTTACAGTTTTTTTGTTTGCTGTTTTTATTTTACTAATATTTGGTAAAAATATTCTGCTAATTGTATTGCTTTTTCCATATTTTTAACAAATTGTTAATTTCCTATACATGTTACGAAATCCCATACAAAATTCGACATTGGGCATGCTAACTGTTAACTCTTTTAATTTTTCAACTTCGATAAGTTGTCAGTTTGTATTCAAATATATAATTGCGCTGCCAATAGTTTTTTTCGCATCCATGTTAAGTTTGAGGAACAAAACAAGGCTATTATAGATTTATTTTTAATGATTTAAAATTTGTATGGAATTTGACAGTCGAAAACTTAAAATAAAATGAAAA
The DNA here is from genome assembly GCA_021234595.1 of Delia radicum. Classification (NCBI taxonomy): domain Eukaryota; kingdom Metazoa; phylum Arthropoda; class Insecta; order Diptera; family Anthomyiidae; genus Delia; species Delia radicum. The sequence goes on along the minus strand of CM037852.1, from coordinate 210,670,076 downwards.
TAAAGGTGATATTTTAGCAACTTTCTTTTTTGCAACACTGTTTTTGGAAGCTCAGCTGTTTTCGTGTAACATGTCACTGTGAAACATGTTCAGTTTGGTCTATAATTTGGTCTATAAAGCATGAATCGACTAACAATCGAACAACGCTTGCAGATTATTGAATTTTATTATCAAAATTCATGCTCGGTTAAGAAAGTGCATCTTGCACTTCTTCCAATTATGGTCACATACGTAGAGTGCGGACAGAGGAAAATATCGCAGCTGTATTCGCCAGTGTTGTTGATGACCGTGAATTGTCAATTCGGCGCCGTTCGCAGCAATTTGGCCTCTGTTACTCCACTACGTAGAACATTTTGCGTAATTAAAAAATTGCCGTATTTGGTGCGAAGAGCAGCCAAAAGCATTTCAAGAACTGCCAATGCATCCCGAAAAATGCAGTGTTTGATGTGGATGATGGGACGGTGGCATCATTGGACCGTACTTTTTCAAATACGACGATAGCAGGTCCAAGTCCAGCTCTTCCAAAATGGAAGAGCTGAACTTGGGGTGACATGTGGTTCAACAAGACGGTGCCACATGCCACACAGCACGCGAGAGGCGAGTTCGGTGAGAGGCGAGTTCGGTGAACAGTTTATTTCACGTTTAAGGCCGGTCAACTGGACGCCTAGATCGTGCGATTTAACGGCTTTAGACTATTTTTGTGGGGATATATTAAGGCTCATGTCTATAGAGACAAGCTCGAAACGGTTGACGCACTGGAAGCCAATATTGAAGAATTTATTCGTGATATATCGGCCGATATGTTGGAGAGAGTATGCCAAAATTGAACCCAGCGTATGAACCATTTGAGGCGTAGACGCGGTCCACATTTACATGAAATCATTTTTAAACATTGAATTATATAGATCGTTCGATCGACTCAAATAAAGATTTCATACATTTCTCCAAATTTTATGTGTTTTTTTTATTCCAATCCAAAAGCTCTTAAAAAATCACCCTTTACGTATATTGGGATTCAATATGAATTTATTTAAAATAATTTTTGCTCGACTGTTCTATCACATTTAAACTCTTTAACTTTTTATAATGACTTAGTAACTTAACAATTTATGCTTAACATTTATTTAAATTATTTCATTACATTTTATATTTTTTTCTTTAGGATAACTATATTAAAACGTCCAAATATTCAATGATGACATTTTTGCCATTTAATCTTTTGGAACAATTTCAACGTCTTGCCAACTTTTATTTTCTATGTTTGTTGGTATTGCAACTTATTCCGGCCATATCATCTCTAACACCCGTTACAACAGCCATTCCATTAATCGGTGTGTTAACATTAACCGCCGTTAAAGATGCCTATGATGATATTGTAAGTATAATATGAAAAATATACAAATTTACACCGGTCGACACGATTTTTGGGTCTAACTACTAAATGTCAAAAGGGAAAAATATTTTTTTTTATCAAAGTTTGCCTTTGATCTAAGTGCTGATAGAGTTTTCCATCATAATATTAATGAATGCATTTCATTAAGTTGGATTCATTGATTGAATGAATAATTTTCATTAAATTAATGAAAAATTCATTAAATAAATGAAATTTTCATAAAAAATGTGTTTTCGTTGTTCCTTAAAATACGGAATAATCTGTATATACATATTTTCTTGTACACCAAACATTTAGTTCCATCACATTTGAACAGAAGGCGCTTCAACTATTGGAAAAAGTTATTATACTTATTACAAAAGTCTAAATAATCACCTCATTTGTTTAGGTTATTTATTTCAATCGATAACCGGATATTGTTTGCATGCTGGTGCACCAACCATGGTTGCGGGTTCAAATCGCTGACAGGGAGATGTAGAAAAAAATAGAAAAATAAAATAACAATAAAAATCGAAATAAATAAATAAATATGAAACAAGGAAAAAATTTTTTTTCCATTATAATTCATTTAATGAAAATATTTCATCAATTCAATGAAACTTTCTTTGGGGACTTTTTAATGAAAAAATCTCATTATATTAATGATGGATTTCATTAATACAACTCATTAATGAAACATTTTATTGACTGAATGAAAATTCTTTAATATTTTAGTTTTTTCAAAATATTTTTTATGATTTTTTATAATTTCATAAAAAAAATCAATAAATCAATGAAGACTTTTCGATTTTTTTCAATAAAAATTTAAAATTGTAATAAGCAAAAATGTTTGTTTAGTGTAATTTTTTGATTTGTTTTCTTAAAAGCACATTTTAGACTGCAAAAATATTCGCTGAAGTTAAACGCCCAATATTACAAATTGACATAATTATTTTTGTTAAGCCGAATTAACCAAAACTTTGAAGTAAACTGATTTGAGGCGGTTTCATATCATTAGGCCTGATAACTTATCTATAACCAAAGCTTAGTTATGAATGTCAAATTTATATGGAAATATCTGGGATTAATGTGAAACTCAGGTTAAATTTTAGAAAAGTTACTCACCCTTAAGGCTGAAACATAATTGGCTTAAGTCAGGTGTTGTTATGAAACGAAAATTAAGTTTTTTTTTTAAATTTAAATAATTGCATTTCCAAGTTTTCGTTTCATACCTTTAATGTGCTAATTTGTTGATGTGAAATGATAATTGACTACAAAATTTTTAAAAACATTTCTTAAGTGCTTTCGTAAATAAGTGCTTTTGTATAAAGTCAACAGATATGTAATGAACGCAAATATGAGCTTTGTGACAAGAATTGTGGCTAGAATTAATGAAAAAGATTTCATATACTTTATAAAATTTTCATTGGGTCAATGAAATCCCTCATTAAAACGCCTTTAATGAAACATGTTTCATTGATTCAATGAAACAACATTTTTTATGAAAAAAATCGTTATGAATTCCTTTATTAATACTTCGCAAGAATTTCTATCAGTGTAGAATCAGAATGTCTGCATTAAAGCAGGAAACCATCAGAAAAAAAAAATTATTGTCGCCCGGTGTTATTGTAAATAAACAAAATAAAATATAAAACAAAATTCTTAATCTGTGACACCTGCATAAAGATGCATTAGGGTGTCCTAAAACATATGATTTTACGTGTACTTAATCGTACAAAAAAAGTTTATGATTTAAGAATGATAAATATTGTTTTAAAAAATGTTTGGCTGTCTGTCCTGGAAATCAAACTCATAATGAGCGAATGATTTATTTGAAAAATCTCTTTTTCGGGACAATGCTAACGTATACATTTCTTTCTTTCCATATGTACGTTATGGTCGATCAAATTAAAAGAATTTTCTTTTAGCGTTTTGAGTTTCTAAATCGGAATAATAATTTTTTCAAAATCTAAATTTTTTTAGAAAAATGTTTTTTTTTTATTTTTAGTCCCTCTTATTAATGAAACAACAAAAAATTTCGATCGGACAGAATTACATATTGTTCAATCAAATTCACATGAATTTATAAAACTTAACTTTTAAAGAATTTACTGTAAGACGGCCCATTTTGTCAAATTCAGTTTGTCATTTCATTTGTAACTCATCAAAAAATATTCTGGGAACCCGCAACTATTCTTGATTTGCATGATTCTAAATTTTTTAAACTCATGCCGCGATTTAAAAATTACCCGATAGAGCTTAAATTTTCAAATATTCTTTTGAAAACAAAATGTAAAAAATTCCAGTGTACCCACCTATTAAGTTGAGACTTCGACAAATAGCTTCCCACCCTAATGCACATATTAGGGTGTCGCTTATAAATTTTGAATTGTCGGATTCCAATGCTAATACTGCCAGTTTTTTTTTTTTAATTCCTGCATTCAAGGCCAAAGGAAGCCTTAAATGTAGTAATTTAAATATATATATTTTTTTTTGAACCGATGGGAAATTTTGAAAATGTCCAAAATTTGTAATGGCTATTTATTTTTATTTTCATTCGGACCAAGGTGTTTCGAGTTGTTGCAAATGAATTTTTACTAAAAATACTACCTTAAAAAATTTTAAATATTTGAAATACGTTTCTTCAGTTAGTAGGCGCAAGATAGGCTTTCATTTGGATATAGTTTTGTGTGTATAAATTTAAGGATCGTGAAAGGCGTGGTAGAGAAGAATGAGAGTATTTTCTAAAAATCATAACTACATTGCAAATTTTAAATTTTTTTCTGAATCAGACTGCGCAGTTTCTGGTATTGAACCTTCGTCAGTGACCCTGTTTTTTTGAATTTTTTGAATAATGTAATAGTTGTTATGTTTTTTATTTGTTCGATTGCGTCTATATGAAATTTTCTGTGCAATCACTGACCGTGGTATAGATAAACTGATTTCTAATGCCACATGCACTCGCACTACACGTTAGACAGAGCGCTTTAGCCCACTGATCTATCGTCAGGTCGAGTTTTTTTGTGATCGTTGAAATATTCCTTAAGATTTTGAGATATCCTTAAACGTTTTCCAAAAAATGTTCTTTGAATTAAAATAGTTGACACCAAATGGAACAAATTTGGATGTTGTTAGAATGTAAATTCGAAAATTCG
>CM037852.1:210652074-210665449 GCA_021234595.1 Delia radicum | reverse complement strand
ACGGTCTTGTTTACTCCCCCTTTTCATCTTGTTTTTAAACAAAACAAGTGGACAAATAAAAAGGAGAATAAAAACAAAAAGTCTGTTGTTTTGTGCGCCCCGGTAGGCTAGTTGGTAGCGTGCTGGCTTATCAGTGCGGTTGTCGTGGATTCGATTCCCACCAGAGGCACTGGTCTGTTTACGCTACAACGCGCTGAAGGCCATAGTAGCTAGTGCTCGGTTAGGGTAATAGTATATAATTTGTAATTATATGATTATTAATTAATAAAAAAAGTCTGTTTTGTATATCTACCAAAGGTAGAGCTTGCACATAATGAAATAGATCTATAAACACATTCCTAAAAGTGTTCAATTAATAAATTTGAAAACAAAAAAGTCTATAGAATATATGTTAGGAAGATATCCTAATAAATAAATATCGAATATGGCCTCAAACTTGAATAATTTTCATTTTTATTGTCGAAAAAAACATAATTTTTATTTTTAATAAAAATTATATCAAACTTGTTAAATTAAAACTAATCATTTTTTAATATTCTATTACATCTTGTTGATTTACAAGATGTTATACTAACTTTTCTAATAACTTATTTTTTTTAAGTGTAGTGTTTGTTTACCATGCTCTAAACCAGTGTCGGGCAAACACTTGTTGAAACAACGAAGACTAATCGTTTTTCACACGCACACAACCCGAACGTAAATAAAAATAAAGAGAGAAACCGAAAAAAAACCAAAAAAAAATGGTTAGTTGCTTGCCAGCATTGGATGGAGTAGGTTTATGTCGCTTTGTTTAATAAAATAAGTACACAGGTAATATTTGAAAACATCCAATGATATTTTAATTAATAAAGCCAAGCGTACTATAACTTTTTTTTTTAATGGAATTTTTTTTCATTCATTATGTGGGATTTTTTTGGGAAAACACATTTTTATTTAGCTTGAATATATAAATATATCTTGATTTATTTATTCATTCATAACTTAATTTTAACACCCAAAACCTAAAATATTAAAACAATCTATATGTTAAAAAATTTAAAAATCTCTGAACTATAATTGTTTATATTAAAAACAATTACAACGCAGATATTTTGAATTTTGTTGTATTTTATAAGAATTAATATAAAATATTTTTTTTGCTTTTTGTTTTTTTAATTTATTAATCCATATTTATAACATTATTATATATATTTGTTTGCCCAGTACATTATTGGCAAAGAACTCATGTGCCTATTTTCTTAAAGAACATTTTTTTATTACCTATTAATTTCCTCTTATGTATATTTTTTTTTTATTCGCCTTATAGCTGAAATTTATCACGTAAGGACATAAATAGTAAAACAATAGAACAATGTAAACAAACAAAAAAAAAAAAAAAACAAACCAAGTGATTTTGCTCAGTGCAATAGTACCAATACAATCTCATTTTTTTGTAAAATAACTAATACATTCTCAGTTCTCTTTGTGCCCAAGATTGCTCTAAACTAATTTTTGTTGAATATATAGGCGATTCCAAATTTTGTTGATTTTTTCTTGAGAAATTAAAATTGTATAACGTGTTACAAATGCCTTGCCCGTTGATTCAAGTCCAAGTAGAATCTAAAACCGGATCATATCAGCAATATTTTAATGAAACAGTTTTTAAAATATTTATGAATATTCTCTTGAGTGCAGTGTAAAATAAAGTAATTTAATCATCGTGACTTTTTACCATAACATTTAAAAATCTATAGTAGCAATGATTGACAATTGCATTAATAACTTCCTCATGGTGTGGTGTATCCATCCGCTCAAATCCAATGGCCAACAACAAAAAGTATGTAAACCTTAACGTTTTTAGGAAAAGCTATAAATCGACATCAATGACAGCGAATTTGATGATATGACAATAGACCACGCGAAATTGTGTTAAGGAAAATAAAATTGAAAGCAAAAAAAAAAAAAGGATCCAACCAAACCCATAAAAATAGTATGCACTAATTTATAGGTCAATTAAATTTAACAAAGTGATTGCTGTTACGGAAATCTGATTTTAAAAGTAAAATAACGGCAGAGAACATGATGTCAGTAATGCAACAGTTAATAAATTAATGAGTAATTTTTACACCGCAAAATTTGTTTTCAGTCACACATAATAAATGTGCAAATCAGGTGCTTACAATTACATCAATAAACACCAAACCACCCAGGCAGAAAAATACAGACGGCACAGTACTGGCAAAGCGTCGTCAAGGGTCGGTTATGCGTTGACAGAACGTGGGATTAACAATCTTGACAGTATTGTCCTGTTACCCGATTGATAACAGCGGCCAACCGTTTTAGGGAGACAAAATTCTATATCTCAGCAATTATTAAAGCTAGACTTATGCAATTTGGTAGAAGATATTATTGGGTCAAGATGCAACATTCCAAAAAAAAATTACAGGAATTGGACAACTTCCATGCCTGCCACCCTTATAATTGAACATATTTAAGTATAATGCGATACTAAAAACGATTAAAAAGGAACTATAAAACATTAATATCCCGATTAAAAAAAAAAAAAAACGATATGGTGCTTAATGTAGTCATATCAATTTCTATGTGACCTTATATATAATCTTATTAAATTTCAACCGAATTATGTGCCCTAGGGTGGTCCTTATTTTTCAACTTAAAATATATGTTTGGACACAAAAATTCACCATGCAAAAAACTAGAGTGATAGTATAACGGGAATGTGTCCCGCATCGCCCTTGAATACCAGGACTCCTTCGAAAAAATTTACCAAATATAAAAAAAAAAAAAATTTTTTTTGTCTAAATTTAAAAATGTAATATAATTTTTGTGTTGGGTTCAATAACAACTACTCAGATAAAAAATATTACCTTCCCAGAAAATCGCTAGCTTATTCTAACTTGGAGTCAAAAAAATGCACATATATTTGGGGTGGTCCTAAAAGTTACTTTTTTACATTTTTGAAAATTTAATTCAACAAAAACCAAAAAACTATAAAGTATAATTTTTTGTGTTCATAGTTAACCTGTGTTTTCATGGGGTCACAATTGACCCTCGTATTTTAAAGAGTCAAAATTCACAAAGATGACAAAATAAATTTTTGTTTATGTTTCTAATTGTAATTTATTTACATTTTAAAATTAATTAAAATTAATTATTTAGTATAAATTCAGATATTTGTATTCATATTAAAATTGATTTTTTTGTACATATTCAGGAGTATTTTCGAAAAACGTATTTTTAATTTAATAGTGTAAATTTTTTTTCCCTCAAAATTTTTATTATGGAAAAGTTTTAAGTTCTAATTTTTACTAAATTGACCTATTTGAAGACTAGAAACGGTTAACGAAAATTTTTTAGAATAACTATAAATTGAATTATTCCTTTTTTTATTTTATTTATAATTTTGTTCAAATTAGGTGTATTTTACATTTTTTTTAAAATATATAAATTGCAAACCCCGAAATTTTTATATAATATTTTTAAATTTGGTAGATCTACTAGGAATAGACAATTGGTTATTCCGAAACTTACACCACTTTTGGGGCGATCTTTTTTTGTTAGAGTTGCCCGTGAGTATAACAAATTACCACTTACTTTAAAATCGTTCGATTTTTCTATTTAGACGTATAGGAAGAAAATTTTTCTATTATTTTCACAAGACACTTAATTTTTTTAGGTTTGGGGGTTTTTGTTTTTAACTAAGGCTTGTTCATGTTTTTTTTCGTAACATTAATAAATAAATAAACTATTATCACTCCTTTTTTTATATTTTTTGTTTATTTTTAATTGTATTTTAATTATTATCTCTTTCTTATTATTTTATTTATGTATATCAAATTTTATTGTTTACTTTGTATAATTTAGTAGAAATTTGTAACTGATTATGGCCTTCAGGCTAGGTTATTGAAATTAATAAATAAATTAAATTAAAGTTTGTTATAATTTTTATTAAAAAAAAATTATGTTTTTTTCGACCTTTAATTGTGCAATGAAAATGAAAATTATTCAAGTTCGAGGCCATACTCTATATTTCTTCATTAGGATATTGTCCTAACAAATAATCTATAGAGTTTTTTGTTTTCAAATTTATTATTTGACCCTTTCAGGAATGTGTTGATAGATCTATTTCGGGAATTTTCTAGGTTCCCATCATCAGAACACGTTTTGAAAGCGGTAACAATCCCATGCCAAACATCAAACATACATATGAACTAGTTTACTCACTACATGAGAACTAATATACATATGAGTTTGAAGTTAAAGATTATAACCATTGATCAAAAAATAAATTGAAAACTTGTTTGATGTGCAAGATCCACCTCTGGTGGATATTCAATACACGTTTTTTTGTTTCCCTCTCCTTTTTATATTTTGTTTAGTTTGTAAGCAAAACAGGATTATTTGTTAGGACAATATCCTAATGAAGAAATATAGAGTATGGCCTCGAACTTGAATAATTTTCATTTTCATTGCACAATTAAAGGTCGAAAAAAACATAATTTTTATTTTTAATAAAAATTATAACAAACTTGTATAAAGGGCAGAGTACCGTAATTTAAAACGAATTATATTGTATAACTTTCATTATTATAATTCATTCGATGTTATTCATCTAATGTATTTGATGTTATTAAATCCATTAGTCTAGTTTGAACTACATATATGCATTGATAACACAAGGCAACAATTTTGAAAAAATTTTAGGGGCTTTGAAAACCACTATACAATTTTGATGTATTGTGGTCCCAGTAGTACAAATATGGTTCAATTTTGAAATTCTATGGAGAGGTTTTTTTTAAAAAAATTTTTTTTTTTAGACGTTTCTCCACATAATTAATGATAACTAAAAAAAAATTAGTCCGATATTATTCAAATAAATTTAGAAAAACTGAAATTTACATAGCCTTTAATCCGTTAATATATTGCGTTTCAATCGGCTCAGTAGTTTCGGAGTTATAATAAAAAATTGAGGGAAAAAATATTTTTTTTACGTGAAAATAGCAAATTTTTTTGTTTTAAAAAAATCATAAAAAATCGAAAACGGCAAAAATCTGCCAAATTCAGTATCGTTCACCAATTTGCGAATTTGTGGGCCATCAAATATGCCTGCTTTCAGCTTTTCCATACTTAGATTGGGAAACTTCCTTGAAATATACTGGAAACATTCACTATCTTTGTTAAGTGCTTTAACATATTGTTTCATCAGACCAAGTTTAATGTGAAGAGGGGGTAATATGATGCGATTTCGGGGCACTAGAGCCACATTTATAACATTTGGCGTACCTGGAACTAGTGTTTCCCTAGAAGGCCATTGTTTTCTCTGCCAATGTTCTGTTTTAGCTCTGCTGTCCCATAAACATATCTGATTGGTAAGACATACTTGAGGTTGAGTGTCCTGGTGAAGATGAAAGCACATGACTACAGCTTGCACCCCGATCTTGAGCATATTCTATTTCTTGTGAATGTAGAACTGCAAGTGTAAACCCATCAGCAGACCTCGTGGGGTAAGACCATCGCATATGTTTTCCAAAACCGCTTTTTGTACTTAAACAAAAATAACACTCGGATGCGTGGTTCGCTGTTTCTCTCCATAGCATAGGCTTCAAAATTTCCAAGTGTCGTCTGTAAAATGAAAAAAAAAAATTGAAATCAGGAATATGAAGAATTCAAATTTTAATTAAGAAATATTGTAATTATAAAATATTCCAAATCTATTAATTTATACTTACTTTACGTTAGAAGACTTCATAGATAAATTCAATCGACATGGAATGCATATAGTACTCGGTGTCCAATGCTGGTTCAAATTGTGCGGATAGATATTATAGCAATCTTGATATGACTTTTGCAATGAAGTTAAGAAGCACTTCCGTTTTTTCCCGGTGATATATTGGCCGCACACATAACAAAATAAATCTGGATCGTTTTTACATAAAAATGTTCTGGCTTTCTGGCTCATTTTTATTAATATTTGAAAATTGTTTTTAACTTCTAAGCTGTATGACTCTAATTTTTGTGTAGGTATTAAATGATGTTTGCGTTATCGCAAACACTTCTTGAATGAAATAAAAAGGGTCAAGGAGATCTTATAAATACTGATACTATAATTTGGGATAACCCTTTGTGTGGATACAGTTTGTGTGTGCTGCAAATTTTTTATTATTCCCAAGAATCCTAAAAAACATTAAGGACTTTTATGAAAAAAAAAAAATCATCCGTTACAGGTAGCTAACGGAAAATAAGAGCACTTCAGCGTACACGCACATTTATGAGCGTTTTATTACTATCCTACCGCAATCGTAAAAATTAAACAATCTTTTGTTTATTACTTATTTTTTTTTAATTATTAGAATCATAAAAATGTCATAGAGGTTTTTCCCAAAGGGGTTTTGCCGAAATGCGTGTCGTAAAATGCACCTGAGTTTTTATGTTCTGCATTTTCATTATATAGTAGGTACAATTTTCTACAGTGCTTGTAAATATGCGATACCTTCAATTAATTGTAAATAAAAATGTAAAGCATGCATCGATTTTTATGATCCATATCTAGTTTAATTCGCATGATATGTAGCTTTACTACAAAAAATAAAAAGTAATATTTTGCAGTTTTCGATTTTTTCCAGATTTTTGTTTTTCAAATTTTTTTTTTTTTTTAGCATTTTTTTTTTTTTTTGCTAACAATTTGTTTCATAACTTTGAAACTATTGATCGCATTAAAAAAATTTGTACACGTTATTTAAAGATATTGTAAACCTTAATTTTTGTAAATTTAATTTGACAAAATCGGACTAGTTGTTTTTGAGTTATGACAACATAAGTGGAGAAATGTCTCAAAATATTGTCAATTTTACTTAAAAAATTTAAAAAAAAAAAATAACCATAGAATTGAAAAATTTTACCATTTTTGTTCTTAGGCAGCCATGATGCATCAAATCTATATAGTGGTTAGTCAAGCCTTTTTTTGCTGTTGACCTGTGTAATCAATCAGAATTACATATTTAATTTTTCTTTTTTATTTTTGTTAACTTCAATTTATAAATCCTGTAGGAAAAATTTAGGGAACATTTTTTTTTTAAGTGTAGTGAAAAAATTAAATTTTTATAGCAAATGTAGGGAATTTTGAAAATATCGAATACGACAGAGGCAGTTCGCAAAAAGGCAGAAATTCAAATTCGAAAACCCGACGTATTAAGCTGGTTTATAAATAAAAAAGTAAAATTTATAACAAAAATGCCAATCTCAAAAACAAAATGATTAAAAACACAAAAAAAGATTATAAAAAAAAAAAAAAAAATGAAAATGTGGAGAAAATTTCACCGCACGTCCCTGCTTGATAGTTAAAATGAAATAAAATCGTTTATTTTTAAGGATTTGGGAGTTTTATTAAATTTTTTATTGATAGAAAAAAAGGAAAATCTTCATTTTTACGAATTTTGAGGTAATTTTTTAATAGTTAAAAATAAATGAAAAAAAACATTTGATTTAAAAGAAAAGTGAGTAGACCCGGGTTTTAACTATGTGTTTAGTAGTTTCAAAGTACATATGAAGGTCTGGCTTATTGTAAAAATTTGATAAGCTACATCTATTGTTTTATGGTTTTTCGCTGTTTACTAGACTTCCGTTGATTAATATTTCATAAACGTCTTGCTTAAACACTTGTTACAAGTACCTGGAGTCTAAACGTCCTGCTAAATTCATATTTTTCGCATTTTTTAACCTTTAAAAGCCAAAAACAAACTAAAAACAATATGTGATTTATCATGTTTTTACAATAAGTTCTTTTGATTTAACAACAAAATATCCTTTGATTTGAACAACAAAATATTGTGAGTGTACATATACAGTCAAAGCCCGGTATACCGAATGATATATTGTCATGCCCTATTGTTATACAAAATCAACTGTTTTTTTGTACAAAATCAACTGCACATTTAAATTTTCTCAAAATGCTGGGATTATTGACAATTAAACATAAAACTGCAATAGTAGGTACACACCTAAATTAAAATGCTCTGCAATAAAAACACTTCTTATTTTTATCGCGCTTTCATTATACCGAAAATCGTTATACCGGGCTTTGACTGTACAAACTTTCATAAAGTGGAAAAATTCACATTTTCCTCATTGTAAATTTTTAATTGATTTGTAGTACATTGTGAACTTAATTTTCTTAATCATACTTAAATAAATATGAAAATTTTACATGATATTATTTTTTTGTTTCAAAAACCAAAGAAACCTAAAACACCTGCGTTTTCAAATTGTCACCTTAGTTTTCTTTTGTTACTAATTAAAAAATTGCATAGTAACACACACCTTTCACACCCACGCTATATAATTCAACTGAATAGTAATAGTTTATTAATTAATAAAAAATTAAACACTTGATTTTTCTCATTATAAAAATAAATTGAATTTAACCCTTTACTGCAAGACGTAATATATAACCCAGCATATTACTACGGCAAAGGAATTTCATGCATATGCATGTTTTTTCTCGATAGAATCGAAAACAAAAGTAGCGACCATTGATCCTAAATATTTTGGCCACGCTGATTTTAAAAATGAGACATTTTCTCTTAACTTTTTATGGTAAATACTTATGAGACTTTCGGCAACATTGGGTTATACAATTTGTTTAATAATAGTACATCATTTCATGCACAGAAAAAATATGGCTGCAATATAATTGCGACCACAAAACTATGTTTCCTACAACCATAAATGGTTGTTTTAATTAATTTTTCGATTTTTTATTTTGATTATGTTTTTTTTTTTGGAACCCGGGGAAACTGATAAAAATATGTGCACACTAGGGTTACAACTTGTTGCTGCTAAGTTTTTACCTATCGTGCTGGAAAAAGGGCAATAATGTATTAATAATAGAAATCGCTTTTCTAGGTAATTTTGAAACAGAAACCTTCCGCACAAAGTGCATTTCTTTAAACTTAATTTTTTTTTACAGTTCTACTAGTTGACCAATAATATTACACAACATTTTGCGAATTTTGATGTTTACATCGCGAAACAACGCTTTAATCTCTTTTATCAAAATCCGCAAAACACGTCAAATTTGAAAACTTTTGTGTCCTTTAAGTTGGATATGCATCGTTATTATCTAATTACGTTAAAATTGTAGCTAAATATTAAACATTTTGGAAACCGCGAAAAATTAAAATTGCGTTACTTTATATTTTTACTTACTAATATACGGCTAGGGTAGCTAAAATTTGATAATTTCAAAAAAGGCAAAAGTTATAGTGCACACAGAAACTTTCGACATCTAATAACCCGATTAAAAAATTAATATGATGCCTTATATAATCATATGAAATTTAATATGAGTCTTAATACAGTTTTATCCGAGAAATGGGCCCATATAATTATATAAGTTTGCATTAATTTAGTTTTATTTTGATAACATCAGATTAAACTACATCCGAATAATGGCGCGATATAATTGATATCTGAACTGATACTAATATTTTTTTTTTTTTTTTTTTTTTTTTTTTTAAAGAGAGGCAACACTCAGGAAATACTTCCTATATTTAGTGTGTTGCTTTCTTTGGAAAGGGATAGTATAGAGATGAAAGGTGGGGAAAGATGAAGGGCTTCTCAGACATGGCAACACTGTAATTGCGCGAGATGATAAGTCTTAGAACAGTTGTTGCTCGCCAGCAGATGGAGAGTTGGCGAACTTATTGAAGCTTTTTTGATTCATAGCCCTGATTCATTATTTTACTTCGGTGGGGTTAATTGCTATGGGAACACCGAAGGTGGACATTGCGATACGTATGAGGGATAGAAAAAACTCATACATATTAATTTGATGTTGCCGGCACCGGGGATCGAACCCGGGACCTTCTGTGTAAAAGTCCAACGCGCTAACCATTACACCACAACGCTAAGCTATAGTTGTATCGGGATTTTGATTTAAAAACTTAATTAAAATCCGAAATATTTGCAGAAATAATTACAGTCAAATACGGGTTTTGCTTCAACGTTATTAATTCTTTTAGACTTAAGGAACCTGCAAAAAGTTTACAACTTTATAATGTGTAGAAAATTCCTTTCCATTTGGGCATTTTATTTCATTCAAAAACTTCTCTTAAAATTACCGAAAAAATAAGTTGTTTGAGAAAAAACTTTGAAAAATAAGATATAATGAAAATGAAGATTTTATGGAATTTAGTAACTTACACCAATGAATAAAAAACAGGGGAAAAAAGTTGAAACTTAATTTAGCTCTTTACATTAAAAAAAATCTAATGTTACAAATGAAACAAGTTCTTTTTTTGGATTCCTACATATTTTGTGTAGAAATTTAAGAATCAGAAATAAATCAATCCAAAAGACAAAAATTGGTGTAAATTTTGTGTATAAAATTATATACATAATGATATAGGCAAATAATTGTACTATTGTATTGATGTAATACATACATATTTAAATCCAAAATATGATTGTCAAATTTTCTAGTGTGACTCTGCATGGGGGAATATACAATTTTATCCAAAATTAAATTGTGTTTTTATAAATATGATATAATATCTAAATATATATTACTTTGTATTTTGCAATGGATTAGCTTTAGTGTATTCTAATTTTAATTGGATTAGCTTTAGTGTATTCTAAATGCAATATACAATTATATATTGGGCGAGATGCGATAAGACGCAACTATACATGAAAGTATATTTAAATTGTTCGACGAAATTAATTTTATATATGAATTTATATAATTATGTCCGGTTAAATACACTGGCAGACAAAAAATTATAAGTGTATATAAAATAATGTATTATTTTATGCAAACGTCTTAACTCGGTAAATTAAAGATTTATAACCGTAAAAACCTACTTATTTTTTATTCGTGAACTCAAAGTTGTAAGATTTTGCAGACAATTTAAAATGCAAATATTCTATATAAATTGCCTGACACTTACAAGCAAGCAAAAAATATGATAAACGTATTTTTCAGCGGCCCAATCCCATGTTTTGGGGTTTAAAAGTGGCGGTGAAATTTGACTTATCTCTGTATGAAATTATGTTTAAAGTTTAGGAAATTTAGACTTATTTAAAAACAGCGTTAAAATACTCGAGAAAACACACATTTTGAAAGCCATTTTGAGACTATGTCGTGGACCCAGGCTGCCACTTATTTGAATTATTTTAAATATTGGTGAACAAATTATTCACTATTTAGTCCCCTTTTTCATATATCCGACTTTGTGTAAGATCGGAGGAAGCCCATCGGGGCTATACTCCATGTCTTGTATTAACAAAATCGCAAATTTTCTAAGTAAGCGTTAAGGCTCACTAGTGTAATTGTAGTCTGAAAGAAATAATGATAAAGAAAAATATACAATTGGAAAATTTTAAAATATACCGGACATCGCCCAGCTCTTGTTTAAACTATATTTTGGGCGATTGCAGATGCTTTTCAACCGTTCTTTTGTATTTACCCTTCATTTTTAACTTTTTTGTCAATAGTTACAATTTTCTTTAATCAATTTTTCTCAACAAAAACACTTTAAAATTTCTAAAAAACAACAACATCGTTATAACTCAAACACTAATATCCACTTATAAGTTTATGTCTGTATTAACTGTTTAATTGAAAATAAATTTGGTATAAACAAAACTTCCAGTTTTTATAACGTACAACATAGAAAATAAAATGCAAACATTTAAAAAAATCGCTAAAATTAAAAAATCGATTGAAAAACTTTTTAATCCAGCTGCAGCAGAATGCTGGGAGAATATTTTAGAAATCGGACTATACAATAATAGAATAATATTGAGATCAATTGGGAACCATAACACCATGAGACAATTTTACATTTTTTTTACTGGACTTGAACAAGACCATATATAGATGAAACTATAGATCGTATATAGTAAAACTGTGTTCTCAGTTTTTCATTTTCTTATCTTTTCTCCCTTTTAAAGGACTTCAAAGTTTTAAGGATATAAAATTTTCTAAACATTTATTTAAATATTTCTACCTATCAGTTTATGTCAATATGGGTATCAAATGAAAGAGAATAATCTCTGGAAATGAAAAAAATTTTTGGTTTTAAATTTTCAGGACACAAAATGGTGAAATAATATGAAAATTTTATTTTTTCATATTCTTGAGAATTTCCCATATATTTTACTCAAAAAAAAAAAAAAAATATGTTGAAACCACATACTTCAATTTTGATCCCATAGCTTTATTAATTAAGCCTTAACAAAAAATCATATTATGGGTATAATATTAAAAAAATTAAATTGGTGAACGATAAAGCAATGAAGATTAGAAAAATACTGTACAGTACTTTTTGGACTTGAGCAAGACCATATACTCGTGAAACTAGAGATCGTATATAGAAAAACTGTGAACTCAGTTTTCCAAATTCTGATCCTTTCTACTTCAAAATTCGAAGGATAAAAAAAAATGAATTTAAATATTTTTAACCCTCACTTTATGTCAATATAGGTATCAAATGAAAGACCAAT
The DNA here is from genome assembly GCA_021234595.1 of Delia radicum. Taxonomy (NCBI): domain Eukaryota; kingdom Metazoa; phylum Arthropoda; class Insecta; order Diptera; family Anthomyiidae; genus Delia; species Delia radicum. Next base: position 210,652,945 of record CM037852.1, on the reverse strand, counting down.
TAAAGACGATAATCTCTGGAAATGAAAACAAATATTTGTTTTCATTTTCAGGACGAAAATTTGAAAATAAAGTCCTTTGAAAATTTGATTCTTTCATATCTCTGAGATTTTCCAATAATTTTTTTCATAAAGGATGGAATTATTAAATTGACAATTTGTTTTTATTTATCAGGACGAAAAATTGCAAATAAATAATTGTTTAAAATACTAAATGAATATCAATTTATAGTTTACCGACATAAAGTAGCAAGAAAGTACTTAAAATTTTTAAATTTATTTTTGTAAGATGAATTGTTCTTTTCTTCTTGGTCTTGTTCAAGTCCATGTTGAAGCCCTTCATCTTTCCACCCACCTTTCATCTCTCCACTATCCCCTTTCCAAAGAAAGCAACACATTAATTAATAGGAAGAATTTCCTGAGTGTTGCTTCTCTTTTTTTAAAAAAAAAAAAAAAGAAAAACAAAAGACGAATAATATGATTTTATTTTTCAATTTATATTTACAAAAATTAAGCAAACAAGCATATTAGCTAGGTTGATAAGTTTTAGAAAGCTAGAGCCTCCAGAATAGGCAGAAATTTAACAAAAACCCTATTAATCAGAGGCAATTTGCTCTATTCTTGTCTTCTTAGTAATCAACATGTGGCTAGGAGGACCTTTTCCTAACAAGCATCATGACGTTACTAAACTTTGAAGACCAAAATGTTCTATTTATATAAAAAAAATTTAGTTTTTATTCTGGCTCAAGTAATATTTTTTATTAGTTTTTTGTTTTATAATACATCGAAACCATTTTTATGTTATTGTTTAATTTATAACAAGCTTTTAACCTCCGTATATTTACAAAAAATAAAGCAAATCAAACATATTAGC